>CAAKHG010027677.1:0-16362 GCA_901007715.1 Dactylopterus volitans | reverse complement strand
GGTGGTGTTGGGGTTGGGGGGGGGGGGGGGGGGGGGGGGGGGGGGGGGGGGGGGGGGGGGGGGGGAGGCCATGAGGTCGTGGTGACGTCACTGCCAGCGGGTCCGCCTGCGCGGTCGCTCACGTGGGTGTGTGTGTTTGTCAGGAGAGCTGACGCAGGGCGAGCTGTACTCCGCCATCACCAAGGAGACGGAGCAGACGGAGGGCGGAGCCTCCGGCGGCACGCACTTCAGCGGCGAGATGCACTTCTATGAGCTGGTGGAGGACACCAAGGATGGAATATGGCTGGTCCAGGTGAGACGCCGCCCATCACAGGCCGCGCACAGCCTTCGGCCCGCCTGGTCCGAACCCCTGCTGTGCTGGGCCAAGCAGTGACCCGGTCACGACCCCTCTGACCCCTCGTGTCCCCGCAGGTCGTTGCCCAGGACCGCGAAGCTCTGCTCAGTCCGTCCAACTGGGGGAAGATGGTGCGCAAAGTGTCTCAGTTTGGAATCAGAACCGGAACCTTTAACTGCTCCAACGACTACAGGTGAGAACACAGCCGCTCTCCTCCCTCTGACACGGGTCACGGGTCACCTGATCCTGATGACGCGGGTCACCTGATCCTGATGACGCGGGTCACCTGATCCTGATGACGCGGGTCACCTGATCCCGGTGCATCGGTGGGCGGGGCCTCTCGCGGGCATCAGAGGAACATTATGATAATGAGCCATGATGCTGCACCCAATGGAACCCCGGAGAACAAGGTTGGTTCCTAGAAAGTCAGTTCCTGAGGTGGATGATGACGTGAGCGCTATAACTCCGCCTACTTTAACACGCCACATCAGTGGGCGTGGTCGCCGGATGGCGCCGCGGTGGCTGCTGGCCGTCTGAGCTCGCGGTTGGAGAGGTTTCGGCCGGAGGACTCGGCAGTAACGTGGCGGCTCTCCGCAGGTCGTGTGTCCGGCGCGGCTGGCGGCGCTCCACGCTCGTCATGTCCGTCCCGCAGACGACGGCGTCGAAGGGCAAAGTCATGCTGAAAGAGTACGACGGCCGTCGCATCGACATCGAGCACATCTTCCGCTGGCTGACGTCTCACGTGGCTCATCGAATCAGAACCGTGCGTGGCACCGAGAAGCTGATGGAGGAGTGGCGCTCTGACCCCGCCCACCCGGTCAAGATGTTCCTGTTCGCCCGGCTGCCCCAGCCGCCCGCCTTCTTCTCCTCGCTGTCCGTCAAGTTCACCGGTCGGATCGAGTTCATCTTTGTGGACGTCCGTCGCTGGGACAACCACAGCAGCCTGACGGACATCGGCGTGACACAGAGCCCCGCCTACATCCTGAAGACGCCGGAAGGAATTTATCGCTATGGCAACAGGTGAGGTTCAGCGGCACTTTCTAGTAATTTCTATTGTGCGCCGACGCCGATGCGCCGCTCAGCTTCCTGTCGTCTCCACAGCACCGGCGAGTTCTTGTCTCTGGCCGCCATGGACACGTTCCTGCGGAGCGTCCAGCCGGAGGTCAACGACCTCTTTGTCCTCAGCCTTGTCCTGATCAACCTGCTGGCTTGGATGGACCTCTTCATCACACAGGTCACTTCCTGTTAACGCCAAAGCTTTTTGTGCTAACGCTAAATGTAACCGTGAAACGAGACCCTGGCCAATCACAGCTCGGCTCAGGGACGGAGCGTTCCCATAGGCTGCGACGGCAGACGACGCGCATGTCCGCTGAGAGCGACACCGTGACAGTCGCCACATTCAAATAACGAGGCCCGAGTTTTAGCAGCCAATCAGAGCTTTGCTGAGGGTGGCAAAGGTCGCAGTTGAAGGCGGCGGCGGGGAGTCGAGACCAGAGAGCGGGGATGGTCTGGGGTTCCAGGTCTCCCCGGGTGATTGGCCGTACACTTCTGCAGTGGCGGGAGGGGCATAGTGGTAGGAGCTGCATAGTGGCGGGAGGGGCATATCGGTGGGAGGGGCATAATGGTAGGAGGGGCATAGTGGCGGGAGGGGCATATTGGTGGGAGGGGCATAATGGTAGGAGGGGCATAGGTGAGTGCGAAGAGTCAGCAGAGAGCTTCCACAGTGAGAATCAAGCCTCCATGAACATGTGAGCCCAGTGGAGGCGGAGAGGACAGCGGGCCGGTCTCAGTGAACCAAAACGCTGTCACCTCATCCGAAAACGCCGCTGCTGATTGGCCAGAAACCTCACATGAGCACCTCCCAACCCCCACAATCATTCTTCTGATTATGAATTTGTTTTCTTGTTCAGGGAGCGACAGTGAAAAGGTTTGTGGTTCTGATCCGAACTCTGGGAACCTACAACTCCATCCTGCTGGTGTCGTGGCTTCCTGTTCTGGTAGGAATCTTCTTGAGGAGTCCGGTCAATTTTATTAATAAAGCGGCAGACAACAAAAGTTATCTGATGACACTTTACAAGTAGAGAGACCTCGACGATGGCGGTGGGGGACAACTCCCCTGTAACGGGAGAAACCTTGAACACAGCCTGGCTCGACGTGGGCGGAGCCATTTGCCTTGGCCGGTTGGGGAGGGGTAGGGGATACAGAAATACAGAAATGCAGAGATGCCCAGGAGCATCATCAGCAGTAATATAATAATGATAACAACGGTGGTGGAGGTCCGTGATGGACATGAAGGTCTCCGTCTCTGCAAGATGAGAAAACAACTCCAGGGAAGAAGTTAAGTTAGTAACATGCAGGAATGGATGAGGAAGAGGATGGGAGAGGAGAGAGAGAGGAAGAGAGGGGCCCAGTGCATCATGGGCCCCCGGCAGCCTGGACCTATAGCAGCATGACTAGGGGCGGGTCCAAGGCAGCCTGAGCCAGGCCTAACTATAAGCTCTCTCTAAGAGGAAGGTTTAAGCCTGCTCTTAGAGGTAGAGAAGGTGTCTGACCCCCTGACCAACGCTGGAGATGGTTCCACAGGAGAGGATCCTGATAGCTGGAGATGGTTCCACAGGAGAGGAGCCTGATAGATGGAGATGGTTCCACAAGAGAGGAGCCTGATAGCTGGAGAACAAGTTTCAAAGCTTCAGTTTGGTCTGAGTTTGATAGCAGAACATTGCAGCTGATCCGGGTCTCTAATTACAAGGTCACTGGGTCGATTTCGGGTCTGATTCCCTCCACCCCATCGAAGGCAGCAAAGGCCCGATTATGGGAAGGCTCTAAGATTATTGGAGCAGATTCTCCTGAGGTGTCAGGTGTGTTGCAAGTGATTTTAGCCTCCCAGTTTCAGGTTGGGGCCCCGACCTGGGTATCATCCGCATGACAGTGAACATTCATGAGTGTGAGTGGTTCCCAATGATATTTCCTAAAGGAAGCAGATATGAGGTGAATAATACTGGTCCAAGCACAGAACCCTGTGGAACTCCATGTGTGACTTTTGCAGAAAAGGAGGACTCATCGCTAACATGTACACACTGAAGTCCACCTGAAAAATGAGACTAACAGAACAAGTCCAGAGAGACGTCCCTTGTCCGATGCGGTTAGGAGGTCATCGGTAGCTTTGAGCAGAGCTTTTCTGTGCTATAATGATCCTAAAACCCGACTGGAAACCCTCCTGTAGACTATTCAATTCAATTCTACTTTATTAATCACGCAGGAGGGTTCCCTCAGGGAACTTCGCTTTCCAGCACACCATCAACACCAAGTAGTAAAAAATGTGTAGAAGGTCAGGAGTCTGCCCGGCAAGTGTCAGAGAGAAAGGGAAGGTTCCATATCGGCCATCAGTCGGCTAGAAGGCTCCAATCTGGCGGCTGGAGGCTCTTTAATTACAGCTACTGTACATGACTGTGGGACATAAGCTGCTAATAAAGACCCAGGATTCAGTCTAATACACCACATTCCTAATTATTATGAAGATGATATGTTTGTGCTGTGATTTTCCTAAATAGTCGATGCAAATAACAGTCAGTATAGTAATAATTGGTATAAATAGTATAAATAGAATTGGTTATAATAACTGGTTAGCAGGTTAGAGGCAATGACTAATTATCGATACTGTCAATCACCCCCCCACCTCCCACATCCCTCCCAGGCTCTGCTGCAGCTGCCCTACCTGGAGAGTCTCTATGGTTACAGCCTGAAGCTGCTCCGCTACGCCGACACCACCAGCCTGGCCAGCCTGGTCAGAGCTGACTGGACCTTCTACTCATCCCACCCGGCCCTCTTCCTGTCCACCTACCTGGCCCACGGCCTGCTGGTCGACTACTTCGAGAAGAAACGGCGCTGCGGGGTCCGGAGTCAGGAGGACAGCACCACCAACCTGGAGTGGCTGGCCAGCCTGTGGGACTGGTACGCCTCCTACCTGCTCCACCCAATCACGTCGCTGCAGCAGGTGCCGTCGGACCACTCGGACTGGGAAGATGATCCCAACTTCTTTTTTGAGCGCCTGGCCTTCCCTGACCTCTGGCTTCGCCCGCTAGTGAATATGGACTACATGAAGGCCCTGCCCACCTGGAGGTTCAGAGCTCAGCACCGAGGGGAGGGGCCTTGTGGGACGCCGGAGGAGGAGCCACATAGCTCAGACACCGAGAGCGGCGAGCAGGGCGGCGTCCCTCCAGAGAGAGCGGCGAGCGGTCAGCTGTCCGTCTGCAGCAGCGGCTGTCAGTGTCGCCACGGGAACAGAGGCGCGCCCTCTGCTGACGGGCCACAGGAGAAGCGCTGCCTGGCAGCGGAGGGCTGTGATTGGTCGGCGTGGCCCGGCGGCGTGCTGCAGTGTTCGGAGTGCGTGGTGTGTCTGGAGAACTTTGTGAACCAGGAGCTGCTGATGGCGCTGCCCTGCGGCCACGCCTTCCACCAGCAGTGCATCGTGGTGTGGCTGGCGGCCGGCCGGCACTGCTGCCCCGTCTGCCGCTGGCCCAGCTACAAGAAGAAGAAGCAGCGGCGTGCAGACGCCCTGGAGGACTGACGGGCCGCGGGGGCGGGCCTCCTCGTCTCCATGGCCGCAGGCAGGGGAGGAGCCGGCGTCTGGCCGTGCTGAAGGCGCCGGCCCGCCGCCATGATGAAGGTCCAGTTGCGCCTCCGATTCCTGGTTCTGCCGCGGTCGTCCCGGAAACCATCAGAGTGACGCCTCTGAGAGCTGCAGGTCAGAGGTCATCAAGGTCAAATGAGGCTCGATGTCACCTCACTGAAACGCCTGTTAACACACACACACACACACACGCATATGCTCAAACACACACACAACGTGCTCTCACACACACACACACATGCTCAAACACTCACACATGCTCACACATGCTCACACACACACATGTTCACACACACACACGCATGCATATGCTCTCTCACACACACACACACACACACACATACACGCATATACTCACACACGCATGCATATGCGCTGTCACACACACACACATGCTCTTTCACACACACACACACACACACTCACACACACTCTGATCGCTGAGCTTCTCTCTCTGAAGTAACCTGACACCGATGCTGGGGACTAAAAAAGAGGCCACGCCCACATCCCGGTGTCAGGTAGCATGTGGGGGAAGTTTGCCTGCCAGTCTTGCTGCCAGAAGCGATGATCAGTGATCAATGATTAAATTAATGATTAATGATCAGTGATTAGTGATCAGTGATTAAATTAATGATTAATGATCAGTGACCAATGGTCAATGATCAATTATTCAATTTTGATTAATGATCATTGGTCAGTAATCTGAGTGGTTAAACTGAAGCGGCGCCTCCATCCAGCATCACCTTGTTCATCACCTCCTGGAGAAGCTCTGTCAGAAATGCAGGAGGGCTAACTTCCCCCGTCAGCTGGCCGGGCGTCTGCGTGTCGTCGGCAGCTGCTGGACACCCAACCGGAGCTGAGCAGCTCTGCGGTCGCCATAGTAACGTGAGGCGGCCCGTCAGCACACGGAGAACTTGTAACGATGGCCGAGGCCTTCAGCTGGAAAGAACACGGAATCCAACATGAAGGACGAGTCTGAGCTCCGCCTCCATGCTGACAGCCCGCGATGCCTTGCTCATGAGCAGCTGTTGTCATCCTGATCTGGTTCCAGACTAACCGGTAGATTAGAACCTGACTCCGTTAATCCTGTAGATCCTAAAAGTCAATAAAGACATAAAGACATAAACCACCTTTACGACTTAGAAGCTCTTTGGTTTGTACGCGTGTGTGTGTGCGCGCGCGTGTGTATGAGAGAGCATATGCATGCGTGTGCGTGTGTGTGCGTGTATGTGTGTGTGTGTGTGTGTGTGTGTGTGAGAGACACACACATGCACGTGTGTTTGGGAGAGAGAGAGGTGAGAGAGAGAGATGTTCCCTCACATGAAGGTTCCGTGTGAGTGCAGTGACGCGATGACGCCATGAAGAGGTGTTGGACATGAGTTCATGCTTGGCTGTTCTAACCGGTGGAACCGGTGGAAGCACCGGTGGAACCGGTGAAAGCACCGGTGGAACCGGTGCAGCTTCTGGCTGGGACGCACGTGACTGTGACGTCTGCTGTTTGAGATCTTTGCAGCTCTGCGCCGGTGACCTCCAACAACGCTCGCGGCTCCGCTCTGGTCACCTTGTATCACGCGTGTTGCCAGCAGGCGGATCCCCGGGCGTCCCCAGCCGGGTATGTTCTCAGCATATGATCGTAATAGATCGGCTGGGTTGAGACCGGTGTTCTGTCCAGACGAGGAGGGTCAAAGGGAACGATCCTTAACAGCTGGGTGGCGTGACCCTCACCTAGCCCTGACTGAGATGGTGTCCAAAGGAGGGCGCCGCGCAGCAGGTCGCGGCGAGGCTGGAGAGGGTGGCCGCCCAGATTGAAGGTAAAGCAGAGAACCTTTTCCATGTCAAATTTCTGCAGTTTGGTCATGTTGAAATGTGTTTGAAGTGAAATAAGCTCCAATCCTCTAAAGTGGGATGAGTTCATGAGGACAACATGAGAGAAGCCTCAGGTGGGGACTCCCGCCGGCCCTCCTGGAGGAGCCCCCGACTGGGAACGCTTGTTTCTGTTTATTCCTCCTGATTGTAGGTTTATTATTTTTCATGTGAATGTGGGTGGTTTCCTACTTGAGTGATATTTTACTGTGGATTGTGGTGTGTGTCTCTAAGCTGAGGGAAAATTCGACTACATACACAGATCTCGTGTAGTTCTGTGGAGACTTTTGGGCTGGAACAGATGACGGGGAAATGGCAAACAGCGCGGTATCAGGCATGGTGAAGAAAAACGAGTGAATCGGCTGGGAAGCCCCACAACGATCAAGCGCACAGAGTAGTAGGCTCCGTGTAGAAGCTTCTTGATCTGGCCCACATTCGGACATTGAGTCATTCACCCCTTCTGGATAACGTGCAAACTACTATAGGTAGATCATAGGTAGATGGAGCGGCTGTCAATCCGGCTCCCTAGGGTAGGTGTTAGCAAGAGCCATAACAAGGTGGCTGAGGACGGTTCCAAACGATGAAGCTAAGAAAGGACGAGACAGGTTTGTAGGTTGGGCCTGTCTGGAGACTGCAGCGGTCCTCCACCCACAGACGGGTTTTTAAAAGGAGGAACGGTTCTTAAAGACCACCGGTGGTTTTTGGGTGAAGTTAAATTCATTATCCAGTCAAAGCTGCCGGAAAAACAAATGCCAGTAACTGAGGCTTCCCCTGAGGATCCTGCATGTCTCCTGGTCAAAGGATTTGCCTAATTAATTTTGGTCGTATACAGGTAATTTATGTTGTAAAAAATGCTGCACTGCTTTGAAATAAATAAAACAATAGTCTAATGTGATTGGTCGGGGTGTGTAAACACATAAACAGCCACTTCACAGTAGAAGAAACTCGTGCTGAACAGAAACACATCAACAGGAGGACAGTAAGTATCATGATGGAGTCTGGTTCTTCAGTCCGACACACAAGTCCTGACTGACAGCTCGTCCAACCAGTGAGAAGATGGAGAGGATTTTTTGAGGGTGAAGACTTCAGGCCTTCACACACCTGAGGGTTTAGCTTAGCTAGTGCACCTAGCGCCCATCTGAGGAGGATGCTAGCACTGCATTGGAGGAGGGCGCCATGCTGGATCTGAGTAAGACTCCAGCGCCCATCTGAGGAGGCCGCCAGCAGAACCAAGAACTGTGTGAACTTAGCTTTGATGTCGCTGCTGTGTGACATTATAAAGTCGGTGCAGCAACTTCATAAACGTTTGCATGACATCATAGAGCGGAGACATCAAAGCAAGCTCAGATTGTATGACGAGGGGAACCTCCTTTGATCATAGAACTTCACAGCACAGAGGAAGTCACTTCTGATCCTTCCAGGCCCCAGAAAACCAGGAGAACCAGGAAAATCCACCTCCGGAGAACTGAACTCAACTGTGAGTTGAAATGTTTGCAACTATGTCATATTAATACACAGTGAAAACCAATATGAGCTTCTGAAGAACTTGCGGTGGGACTACTGATTTTTAAAAGATATTATTGCTGTCCTGCTTTTCTGCTTTGATAGTCCCAACAGACTTTATGATGTCATAAAGTACATGGGCATACGATATCGTACAAAAAGGGACGAATACGACCTCGTGTAAACACGTTCGGTATTAGATGAGGTACTATAGGTGAGGATACCGAATATATTTGGTATTAGAGTTGAGGATCAGCACCTCCAAATCGTGGTTCTCTACTGGAAAAGGGTGGCCACCCCAGTCAGAGCGCTGTTGCTGCCCCAAGTGGAGGAGTTTTAAGTACCTTGTGGTCTTGTGGGACCAGAGTGAAATATGGCCGGACGGATCAGCGTTAAAGCGGTCTGCTGTGGTGCAGAGGGAGCTGGGCCAGAAGGCCTTCAATTTAACGGGCAGCCTTGGCTCCGACCCTCGTCGATGATCACGAGCTCTGGGTAGTGACCGAAAGAACGAGGTCGTGAAAACAAGCAGTGGAAATGAGTTTCCTTCGCAGGGTGGCCGGGCTCCGCCTTAGAGTTAGGGGGAGGAGTTTGGACGTTCGGGAGGGGCACAGAGTCGAGCCGCTACTCCTCCGCATCGAGAGGTGTCAGTTGAGGTGGTTCGGGCATCTGGTCAGGATGCCTCCTGGACGTCTCTTTCCGGAGATGTTCTAGGGGTGTCACATTGGGAGGAGGTCCCGGGCCCGATCTAGGACACGCTGGAGAGATGATGTCTCCCGGCTGGCCCGTGTCTGGGTTTCTCTGCCGGAACTGCTGCCCCCGTGACCCGGACCCAGATAAGCGGACGACAACGAAGACGAGGTAAATACCTTCTCTCTCTCTGTCCGAGCTGGTTTGCAGGACTTCCTGCATGAGGCCTTCTTCTGCAGATATGGAGCAAAAGCTGCCGGTCTCCATTTTAATGTTACTGCTTTGAAAAGACTCAGTTTCAGGTTTGCTTCTGGATTTGGACCGGGTGACTCTTTCCAGATTTAAGCTCAGTATCAGCGGTTCTGATCTGCAACGTTGCCTTTGTTAACGGAAGAATCAGAGGATTAGCTAGCTTATTAGCATCAGGAAAGAATTGTACCACCTCCGGGATGAATGAAGAGTCTCTGACTCCGATCAACTACCCCGCGTTGCGAGCAGCTGGACGGCGAGCTGCTGCCCTGGAATCGCTGTTGATTCTGTCGTCGTTGGAGATGAGCTGTCTGATGGTGTTTCTGCTGTTTTGCTTTGCGTTTTTTCAGGGGCATTTGATGCTTTCATAACAATTTATTCTCATCCACATTCATGTGTGTCCCATCAAATGCGGCACAGCGCCGTTTATCCTCCCTGCTGCCATCTTCCAACATGTCTGCTCTCCTTTGTGTGTGTGGCTGTTCAGTTAAGGCCGGTGGAAAGTCACTATGGACCAGAACCACTCAGATTTCATCATACTGCTCAAGAGACCCTCGACTCAGTCGGAGACCCCCGAGCGACCACCGTCAAACTGTCCACAGACCACCAAGCCAGTGAGTCCAATTTATCATCTAAACTCTGCTGAGCCGAACACGCCCACGTCAGCGCGACCAGCCAATGAGCTTCTACTCATTTTCACTTTAAAAGGCTATATGGTCATGCTGCATGCTGTCTGGAGGTGCTAGATGCTATCTGGTCATTTTACATGCTATTTGGCTGTGCTACATGCTATATGGTCATGCTACATGCTATCATGTGGTGCTACATGCCATCGGGCTGTGCCGCATGCTATCTGGTCATGCTACATGCTGCATGGTTGTCGCTGACAATCATCTGAGCTGTTCTAGACGTTGTTTCGTGTCTCTGTAAACTGCTCAGGAGAAATTGCTGATTAGGGGAGGAGTCTTCACAGCGACTGCATTAGTTTTGACTCCTCCCCTTATCTGTGGGCACTGCGGCGTTGCAGCTGCACCCCCCCGGTACTGCACCAGCTGATGTCACTGTTTCCCTTCAGCCTCTTTCCCAACGACACGCTTCTAGAACAGCCGCTATTTTACAACCAATTACAGGTAGCCTCATTAACATTAGTGCTAGCTTCACTACATGCTATCTTGTTGTGCTAGATTCTATCTGGTCCTTTTTTCTCCTGTGGTTTTCTTTGGATCACTGAAATAAAAAGAACAAAATGAAATTTGCTCTGATATTTTGGATCTTTTATTGTTCCAGGTGCCAGCAGCTGGCCTGGTGCCAGCAGGCGTCTTCATACCTGAAGCGGGGCCACACACAGAGGCCCAGAACTGCTCCAACTCTGAAGGGACAAAGAAGCTAGCTGGTCTGTTTCTGACTGTTTGGGAGTTTCGTTATCACGAAAACAGTTTTGGAGTTCAGAGAGTAGATAAATAAATGACAGTCGTTTCATATTTGGTCCAGAATGAGAAATCACAACCGAATGTACAATCAACACGACTGTACGTCTCCGTAAGCGGTGGTGGTTTTTGTGTTGTCTGCTAAGACCTTCGTTAAGAACAAGACATGCTGAAATGTTGCACTGTATCACCATGGAAACAAGTCAAACTTCACAGTGCTTCCATGTCTGTCCGGTGAACATAATTAACAATGTCATAACGTTGACTGTATGAAGAAGGACACCCCCTGTTTTCCTGTTGGTTTGAAAATCGGCATTTGAATTGATTGCTTATGGCAATAAGCGATCACCAAAAGGTGACGGTTTCATTCTTCCCCATTTGCAGAGAGTCAGTGGAGGCCTTCCTGAGTTATGGCTGCGTGGAGGCATGAACATTAAACAGATGTAGGCATTAGATCATCTCTTCTTTTCTCTTGGTCTGTTTTTCACAGATGCTCCAGATGCTAATCCAAAGGACGACCTTTCACCTCCCACAGAAACAACTGAAGCTGACAGGCCACCTCTAGAAGATGAGGGTGACTCAGCAGGCAGTAACGTTGGTTCACTGCAGGAGGATGCTGGACCTGAAACTAAATGTGATTTGCCATTCAGAAGAAGCCCCAACTACTCCATGGAGCAATGTTCAGATCCATTTTGTCCCCTCAAGTGCGTCGACTTAGATGAGCCTCTCAGCCCGGATGATAAACCATTCAAGTGTAGCACTTGTAATTTGGCGTACAGACGGAACCAGACGTTGGAGCTCCACATGTACACTCTTTTCCACATTAACAACGCCAGAGGAGCCAAACGTACTTGTTCTGCAAGCGCCACTGGTGCCGGTGGAGAAGGGTCGGGTGTCGGCACTTCGACGTCTCATCTCAGCCCAGCCAGCAACTTCACCACGAGCTTGACCCACCGCGGTTCTTCTGGGTCTCAAGCAGCTCACCGTTTTCTGGGAGGAAACCACATGACCCAGATTTACAACAGTGGACGCGTGGGGAACGCGACGGTGAGCTGCCATCCCTCGCCATCCAAAATACATGACCAAAAAAAGACTAAATGGACAGACATGCTGTCTTTAAGAGGGCAGCGGCAGCTGGCTCAGGCTCGAGCTCTCCTCCAGCAGAGGCCTGAGCTCCTCAAAGAACTGCCCTCCGTGAACACCGCCATTGCTGATGAGGCCGGTGCTGACAATGATGCGTTGCACAGCCAAAGTGTTGATCACCCGTCTATGTCTGCCGCCCCTGTGGAAGATGATGACCAGCTGTCCACGAGGCTGCTAAGCCCTGCAAAAAGCTGCAGTGAACATGAACATGAAGATATAAATGACCACAGTGAGACACCCAGCCTGGCTGAGCATTGCCCACCAAGTCCTGGAGCTTCAGGTGGGAGGAGCTTTGACAGCAGACATCGTCCTGGCCCAAAGCGCTTCCGAACCCAGATGACTAACCTCCAGCTGAAAGTGCTGAAATCCTGTTTTCAAGACCACAAGACTCCCACTATGCTGGAATGTGAGGTACTTGGCAATGAAATTGGACTTCCAAAGAGAGTAGTGAAGGTGTGGTTTCAAAATGCCAACGCCAGGGAGAAAAAGGCAAATGTCCGCATGGCCAAGCGCTCTGGGATAAATATGACGTCCAACACGGAGCCAAAGACTGGATGCACTCCGTGTGGTGTCCGCTACAGCGACTGCCTCTCTGCTGGCGATCACCTCATCTCCCAGCAGCACACCTCCAGGGTGAAGGATGCCCAGCAAGAACTGGACTGTACTGAGGCGGCCAGTGAAGTTTTAGGACGAGCGCAGCCGCTGGCTGCGCAGCAGCAGAGAGGGTTTGATACCCCTGCAAGACAGGTCTCCAATCCCCAGCCAGCATATCCAACCATGGAAAGCTTCCCAGGTCTCCTCTGGCCAGCGGCTGTGAGCCCTTCACTTCCCAGCTTCAACTATTCCAACTCAGGTATGTCGTCGTCTGGCATGCAGGCCCTTATCTTGTGTACATTTGCAGTGTCAGGTGCAATTGCACAATATTTATGTTTTATCTTAACAGGTCAGTTCCTGCCCTGTTTCATGCCCGGCTTTCCTTGGCACTACACCCCCCAAGATCCCTGGGGCACCCCAAGGAGGCCACCTGCAACCAATGTGTGGCAGGACAAGTCTCCTCCCTTACAATCCAGCATTGTCACAAGCAGCCGCGGGTCTGTTAGGGGGGTTCCTGCTGCCTCAACAGCAGCAATACCAGCAGCCCACGCAGAGCCAACCTCGACTTCTTGCTCAGTGCTCGGGGATCACAATGATGACACTGCTGGTGAAAACAGGAACTAATGGGCAACCCCCATAGAGAACTCCCCACCCCCACCCCCCCCCCCCCCCCCCCCAGCTGCTCCCCTCACTGCCCCTCCTGTCGCAGTGAACTACCCTGAGCAGACATCCTGACGTGGGTGCCAAAGCTCTGGCCCCGCATGGTCCCCAAGGTGAAACATAAAGGCTGTTATCCACCATAAATCTGACTGTTGGCTTGGTCAGTCAACGGCAAACCTGCAAGAGGTGCTGCCGCTTGTCCTGGATGCTGCGACTGCACAAACACAGTCAGCACAAGCGAGAACAACCCAGCTGTCACTCAGACAGGCCAAAGACCACGCTACAATCTATTACCTCACTCCTTCAACTCTTTCCTCAGTCCAAAGACCGCATCTACCTCACAGTCTGACACTGATCCACCAGCAGCACCCGGCCCCACCAACAACATCAGCCACCGTGACACCCTCTGCTGTGGAACCCCAACCTCACCCAGAAAGCTTTAACTGATCGACATTATCTGAAAAGACAAAGGCCAACCCCCAAAAAAATTACAATTAGAAGTCTACGAGCCCGTTTCAGAGAGGATGTGTGAAGACTAACTGCAATTCCAAAGCGTGTCACCAAAAATATAAACGTTGGCTTGTTTTACCATATGAACATGCTGGGTCTCATTTTCTTCTTGCTTTGGTTACTAAATTACAAACATTTAAATCCATGAGAATAGAAACCTTGATACAGAACCCTTTTAAGATAAGATAGACTTTATTGATCCCACAAAAGGGGAAATTCCCTGCTCACAGAACAGGATCAGGTGCAAAAGAGGGAAAAAGTGCATGCTAGCAAGAGGAATGCAGTAAAAAAACAACAACAGTGCAAAAACAACATAAGAAATACAATAACAGATGAAAACACATCAACACCTGGCAAAAGTTCAAAACCAAACTGTTGCATTGTGAGATCTGACAGCGGCGGGGATGAAAGATCTGCGCTGGCGGCTGCAGCAGTCTGCTGCCGCAGGAGCCGCCCAGAGCCTCCAGGGTCTGATGCAGCGGCTGAGAGGGGACGTCCATGGTGGACGTCAGCCTGGCTGACACCCCCCTCTCACACACCTCCACCGCTGAGTCCAGCAAGCAGCCCAGGTCAGCGCCGGCCTTCCTGACCAGCTGGTTCAGTCTCTTCCTGTCCTGGTCAGTGCTGCCCGCCCCCCCAGCAGACCACGACGTGGTGGATGGTGGAGGCCACCACAGAAGCCTTTTTAATAACTTTAATAACTTTTGCTATAAAATGTAGCTGTGAAGCTTTGTCTTGTATGAAGCTCAGTGAAAGTTCACTCAGTTGTCTTCCATCCAGTGGTCTTCATCCTGGTAGCACCGATCCAGCTCTGTAGAAGCTGGTAACGACCTATTCATTAGAATCAGGTGTGCCGGAGCAGGAAGACTTGGAAACACTGGTCTAAAGTATTTACAGTGGGGGCCCAGAGAACCAGGACTGGGAAACACTAGAGCATGTAGGGTGGGGGACCTGAGGACCAAAACCCATGGACCAGGATTCTTGTTGTCATTCAGTGTGGGCGCAAGTTTCCTCTCCGGAGGAGGTTTCTCCTTGTTTCTCCTCGGGGCCAGTGACACCGCAGCCAGCTGCGGCAGAGGTGACTGACACTGACCGATTGCACCAGATTAGAGATATTTTACTCAAACTTTAATATCTAAGCGAGTATCAAAATGTTCCTGCATTTATATTGAATTCCTGAGTCAGTTGTTGGTGCCAACATGAATGATCACGCTGCAGACGGATGGTTGCCAAGAGAAGTGGCAGGTAAACACCAAGAACACAGCAAGTAAAACCTTCGGTGATTCCACAAGCCTGATTGTCGAGTCTCCGGTTGACAGGAACTCATGCTGCAGTTGTGAGACGGGAGCGTAAGACCGCTTGGACAGCCCAGTCAGCCAGAGCGACCAGTGCAGGGGTGTCCAGCGGGTTGTGCAACCTGTTGCTGCGCTGAGCGCCACTCAGCAGCAGGGGGGGCTGTGGGAAGGCAACGTTCCTCTTCCTGCGTTAATGAGGGAGTGCTGAGAGGGAACCGACATCTTGACCTCTTTGGAAGCTAAACTGCTGCTGCAGTCATGAGCAGGAGGGGACCTGCCATCCATCCGGTCCACCACTGGTGCAGAGACGTTTGGTTGCAGAGGTGGAATGAAACCCTGCGCCTAGAACGAGTCGTCCAAGAAGCTTGACCTCCATTGTCAGTTGGTAAAACATTTGGAGTGGAACCGAGCTGGAATGCGGCTACCTGAGAGTCAAAGTTAAACTGCCAGAGGGGACTGGTCGGACCCTCCGGAGCTCGGAGTTCTGATTAAAGAGCAGCCAGAACGTGAGCGTTGGCTAACCTGCTCTGCTGTGTCACCATGACTGTCGCATCCCTCATCAGCGTCACAGGTCGTGGGTGTAAGTGAGCGGCTGGCTGCGGTCAGCGCTCCACTGGCAGAAGATCCGTGAGTCTGATTGTCCCAACAAGGCAAAGCAGGTATGATTTAACAATGGAGCTTCGAGCTTCTCTCTGAGGCCTTCTCGTCTTCACTCTACGGTCCCCTGTCCTCCACCAGGCCACGCTCCTTTCTGGTGGGCCTACTTTTCTAACAGGTTGCACCCTCTTTACATGTAGCATCCAAGCCTGCGTTGGCATGTGCACAGAGCCTGGATCTGTGGCCTCCATGCCAGCTGGAGAACCTTGAGGCTCCTCGCTGCTCCGTCCGGCTCCCTCTGTAGCATGCAGATGTTACATTTAAACATGGCGCGCTCGTGTCTGTCTGACCAACTCTCATTTACTTTGTCCTCCTAAAGGATCTCCGGACTGAAATGAGTGGGCATGCTTTGATGTTGCCAGTGCTCACCTTTTTGGCCTTGATAGCACCATTACCATGGCAACCATAGTTTGACAGACTGGAGCCACCGGTAAGACGGTGGCTGAACGACCTTTTGCCATTTTATGGGTCACAGAAACCTGGTCCACATTCAGTCCGCCAGGAAACAGCTTGTTGAAGGCTCGCCGGGCCTCCTCAGTTCCTCCCTGGTCTCGGTGCTTTAGATTTCGTAATTGATTTGCCACCTTCTGAAGATGAATACATTATACTGCAGATTTTTCTGGCTTTACCATAATGACTCACTGCCAGAGAGACTAATGACCTCCCGATTGGTCACGTCTGTTTCCATGGCAACCCACTGGACCATGCTTCAAATTGAGGACCCCGGTTCAGTTTTTGCATTTGTGAGGCGCCGGGGGGGGGGGGGGGGGGGGGGGGGCGGCGCCGGCCCCCCCCCCCCCCCCCCCCCCC
>CAAKHG010027676.1:35924-50161 GCA_901007715.1 Dactylopterus volitans | reverse complement strand
CTTTACTGTCTTTGAGCTCAGCTTTGTTCTTAAGTTCTCGTGTTTTACACATGTTAGATTCAGTGCCAAGACAGCATATTGTACATATAAACATGAAATTATTTTTGTGTGTGTGTGTGTGTGTGTGTGTGCGTGCGCGTGTGAAAAGAACTGAGTGACGCATATAGCAATAGTGATGCCATGAGATATTCATTAGTCCACCGGTGGATACACAAGATGCATGAGAACGTCACGGTAGTGCAGATGCAGATGCAGGCAGGACGTGTGTCTGGATGGGTGTTGCACAGTTAAGCATAAATCATGATTTGGTTGTGTTGTGGACCTTATTTTGTACATACCAATTTATTTATGGATCTTGTATGTTTCATGGATGTGGATGTGTCAAAGGAGCATGTCTGATAGCGCTGAAGCCCAGAGAGATGGCACACTGTGACGTGGTTTACCCCAACACAGAATGTAACACTGTCAACATTGTCAAAACATTTTCTAATGGCTAATATTATTACTATTAATATGATTATTATAAAGCTATTTTAGCGAGTTAAAAGAGCGTGCCGTGTCTCCTTTGTCTTTCTTTGTGTTGACTCACTGACTCCTGTGAACGTTTTGAGCAATTAAATTATTTTGAATAGATTTTTTTTTTTTTTTTAAACCTTAAATCCCCAATAAATATTGCAAGGCAACAGCAGTCTCT
This sequence comes from Dactylopterus volitans, assembly GCA_901007715.1. Lineage (NCBI taxonomy): Eukaryota > Metazoa > Chordata > Actinopteri > Syngnathiformes > Dactylopteridae > Dactylopterus > Dactylopterus volitans. The sequence continues at coordinate 49,467 of CAAKHG010027676.1, read as the reverse complement.
GCAGTAACAAGTGGTCGTTAAAGATGCAGGTTGAAATGCCTTCTAGTATGTCAAGAATTTTGGTCGAAATGTGACACCTTTTTTGATTTTCATTGATCACCATCTGCGAACTTTTAAGGTCTGGACCAACAGCAGTTGTACGTTAAAATTCAATTGCCAACGGCTGGCGGTTACACTGAAGGGTAAGGATCTCGTCACTTTCTTTTTCCACTTCTTCACATCTTTTTGCCTCTTCCGTGATATCCACACCAAGAAGTCTCAGCTGGTTTGCAGACCTACTCCGCTCAATGTATGCAGTGCAAACGTTGTGGTAAAAAAAATGCCATGTGGGGCCTAATATTTAAGTGAAACCAAATATAAATACTAACTTTAAAAACATCAGCATGATAGCTAGCCATTAATGTTTTGGGGTTTTTTTTGGTTTTGTTTTTTACCGTGTTTGCCATCTTCATTCTACCATGTGAGCATGCTACTTTTTGCATTTGGCGTGACGTGACACACAGCTCAGGTTGACCGGATTGCCAGTAATTTTCCAAGTATGTCATAAACCAAATTATCGGACAAGTTATACATTTGAGCTGACGGTAGAAAGAAGGCAAAGCGGTCACCAAAGGTTCAACGGTACAAGTGAAGGGAGTCTGGACATTTGCAGCAAATTCCAAAGCCAGATTAACATCGAGCTGCACACCACTAGCATGACTAACGATCTGCCAGCAGTGTGAAATGATTTTGTATGTGTGACAAAAGGGAAAAATTGTGTCTGCCTATGTCATTTTCTTTTACTTATTTGTCTTATTTCACGGTGTTGGCTATCTGTAGCGTGTGAAATTGTCAGGTGCCCTCCATAAACGCTTATTGCAGCGGTCAAACAGGATTTTCCTAGAAGAATATTCATTCCAAATTATTCTCTGTTTTCGTTGTATTTCTCTGCCTATCACCATTTGTAGTGCAAACGGAGCAGACAACATGTGCCCATTTAAGGAGGTCAATAGAGAGAAGAAATTATTTTGAAGCTGCCAATCTGCATTAAATGTATAGTTTCCTTGGCATCTTCATCCCAGTTAAGCCCGAAACCTTCACTGGATTTGATGAGTGATCAAACTCACATGCTGAGTTGAGCCTGATAAACAAACGAAAAATAGAGCTTGAACAACAGAACTGTAATGTTTGCTGTGTCCCTCCAAGATATGAAAAAGTTTGACCATGGTTGCAAATCAGATCTTTTATTCAAACATTTTTAAAAGCACACAGTAAAAAAATAAAAGGCTGCTTTGGATGTAAAGCCCCATTGCTCAAGCATACCACTCATGAGTGATACATGTATGAAATGGTGGGTAGACGGCTGAGTAGCTGCCAGGAAAGCTCCACAAGGCAAAAAAAGATTCGTGTTTCATTCATATCCATCATCACCACAAACGAGCAAAATTAAGACAAGAAAGATGTGACTCATTTGCTCAGAGGAGCAAATGAGTCTCATCTTGAGTCATTGAAGAGGAGCGGTCCTTTCTTAAATTAAGGAAGAAATAGTGATCCCTCACACAAACAGTAAATTGTCCCTTCAACCAAAGTGCAAATGTTTCTGATTTATAAACATTCATTCTGGTGTTTAAGGCTCACTTGATGTCATCCAGCTTCAGGGTCCAGGCCTGACCTGCAGTGTAAGGAAGCTCCGGCAAAAGAACAGTTAGGCCGGCACTGGGGTGGACTGGTGACCATGGTAACGGCTGTGGGTTCCCCAACAAGGTCACCTGGACAACAGACAAAGATAAGTCACAAAGTGACAAAGTTTGTGTTGTTTTTTTCTAGTAGTAGTACAGCTGATCTATCAAATTTAAAGCTAAAGTCTTGACGTTTCTGTTTCTTTCTATTTGGTGGCACCAGTGACAAAGCTGTGATTTCCCTTGGCAGAGATCTAAAACCAACTTTCTGTCAATTTACTGAACTTAACAATGGCTGCTAAAAGGTTAAGTCAGTGTCGAGCATTTTCCTGACCAGGTTCAATAATGGTTTAACACCGATTGTGAGCCTGTTGCGTTGGCTCCGCCCACCCGCTCTGCTCCTGCTGGGTCAGTCCAGCCTGCCAATGGTTTTGTGAGCCAGCAGCTAATGAAAGCGACAGCAACTAACGAGGGTGAGCCGACAACTAATGAGAGTGAGCTGGCGATTAACGAGAGTGAGCTCTCGACTCGCGGCGCGCCACCAGCTGCGCGCCACTTGTGATGTGTGTGCGGGTGCATCACCGTGCACGAGCTTTCATCATTGGGCAATGTGCTCAGTCACCATTGCGCTCAGGGACAGATAAGGCCTCAGACACTTTAATTAGAATCATTGATAGTATTATTTTCTATGTTAAACAACATCCATCTTATCCAGGCTCTACTATTGAGTTATACCATATTCGCATCACCGTGGTTTCATTGTCTCTTTACCTTGGTGGTGGGTGTTGTTTTGGGCTCCAACAGTTGCACGGTGGACTTGGGGGGTTTGCTCGTCACAAACGCATAAACACTGGTTCCTTTGGATGTGTACCTACCAAAAACAGACGATAACTGCGTTACCAATAATATTCATATCAGTTTTTGAATCAATCGGCTAAAAATGAATACAGCCTGTACTTATTTTTGTTTTGCACTTGATACCATAATTGTATGGTGGCAGTTTGTTTTGGGAAGGAGGACCAGCTCAAACTTAAACAGGTTCCAGTACTGGAAGGAATAACTGTAAGTGAAGAAACAGCACTTTCCCTTCCCTTAACCTCATTAGAGGTTATTTAAGTATAGTAAAATTCTAAAAATATTAGACATTGTGCTAAAAAACAACAAAAAAACAACAACATACCATTCACTGCTTCAACACAAACAATGCTCCAAATAACAGTGATCATACCGCCAATGAAAACTCTCAATGCTTCTTACCATATAGGTATAGTGGTGTTCTCCATTTGGACCCTCCAGGGTTTAGAACTGTATATGGCCTCACCATTGACCTCCAGCCAAGCACCTACACCCCGGAGCCTCTCCTCAAACACTGTGGGGATCATTCCGTCAGGGGTGGGACCCACATTCAGAAGGTAGTTGCCTCCCAGTGCCACCGTGCGAACCAGATCCTGGAACAGAGGTGTAAAAGGGGGGCGTGGAGGAAGGGGTGCCGGTGAGAGGCTATCGGTCACTTTGATAAGACACGTTACTGTGTGTTGTAATGCAAAGAGAAATGAACAATAAACTGAAAGAAAAACAAAGCGAGCCTTATTAGAGGGAAGCAGGGGCAGTGAAAACCCAAGAAACTGCCAATGACTCCCCAGCTAATTAGCATATACAGAGCTTTCTTCGTCTTTACATGAGATTTCAACACTGCCACGACTACACGCACCACACGGAAATATGCATCTATTCACCCCGTAAAGGTTGTCCACAGGTGCATGAATGTGCCCTGCATGAAAGCTCCAAAGTGGAACAGCTTAGGCAACTTGAACAAAACGCGTCCTCACCTCTATGATAGTGGGCAAGTCCATCAGTTCCCTCATCTTCATGTTGCGACGGTAACCCCAGGAATACGTGTCCACAGACGTGCATTTCTCCCACTTGTGTGTGGGCAGCAGGCCTGGAGTGTACTTGTCTTGGCAGTTGTAGTAGCCTCCATGTTTGCAGGCACAGCCAGCGCCCCATCTGTCATTGGTCACAACAGTATCCTAAAACGAGAGGGAGCTGAATATGATTTTTTTTTTTTAAAGTGCTGGCTATCTAGAGTGTGTGCTTCATCCTCTTAAAAACAATTACTTTAACAGGGCTGTCGTTGTAGAGCCAGGCCAGGAACTGGGTGGAGTTCCAGTAGGTGTCAGGTGCTTCCCAGTCCCCATCAGACCAGATCACCTCAGGTCTGTACCTGTAAGATGATGTACAATGCGTTGTTAAACCGCCTCAACATGTTCTTTCATAGAGGCAGCTGACTAAAGAAAGCAATAATTTAAAAAAAAAATGTAAACACCACAGACCTCACAACCATGTTATAAAGCTCTGGTAATAGTTTATGCAGCACAAACTCCTGTGATTTGAATCCATTCTTCTTGTCATTCAGGTAGAGAGGGTGGAACCACTCATACAAGGAGTTGTAGAGTCCATAGTGCAATGACCTGAGAAAGTGAATTGCCAAACATCAGTAAAAAATTAAGCAATAATTGAGAACCCTTAGAATGCAAAAGAACGAGCAAAATTCAGCCGCCAAACCAAAACCATAACAGCAGCTCTGATGGCACTTTGAATGAAACGATAACATAATCAAGCCACGTCTCAATGACAGTGTTTACAAGTATTATCTAATTTCGGACATTTTCCTGATATCCGCACCGAAGCCACTGACGTTTCCCCGAGGAAATGCGTGTGACCAAACCACTTTAGAGGACAGAAGCATTCTGTGTAACACACTACGAGCTAAACTCATACAACAGGAAGTCCTCAGCCAGAGTCAGTTTTTTTAGTTTTTAACCACAAACACACACCCTCAAACTTCTATCTTAGTGAGGACATTCATGGACATTATGCATTCCCAAACCAACTCAACGAAGTGCCTGACCCTAAACCTAAGTTAAATGTAAGTACACACACACACACACATAGAGAAACTGAAGCAGCTGAATGGAGCTTAGCCACCATTCCATTATTATTGCGCCTTTGCTTTCGTGTAAATGTCCTCTGCACACATTTTGTCCACCACATACACATGTAAGTGCTCCCGACCGGAACAGGACAGGCTGTGCAACACATTTGTGACATTCTCCATAAACTTGGTTGATATCAGGTATCAAAAAGTCAGAATTCCTACCTTTTGCGAATGGCATCCCCCAAGTCTCCTACGAGGTCCCTGTGAGGACCAGTATCAACGGAGTTCCAGTTCCAGGAGTTGACAGACCCCCAGTTGGTGAATCCTTCGTGGTGTTTGGCAGTCAAGACGACGTACCTGCGAGGAACACGAGGGAGGTCAAAGGTCGACTTGGGCGGAAGCCATGGTGACATTAGCCTGAAGCGGCTACTCACTTTGCGCCAGAGGCCTTGAATATGTCCGCCCACTCCTCCGGGTCGAAGAACTGAGCGCGGAACTGGGGGGCAAACTCCGGGTAGCTGAACCCAGGCGGGTAGTTCTTCGCCATGAAGCTCACACACGCGGGGTTCGGAGGCTGTTGGCCCTGCCAGTGCCACCAGAACCACTCGCTGTCGAACCCAGGGACGGAAAACACACCCCAGTGGATGAAGACTCCCACCTTCGCCTCGTCGTACCACGCAGGCAGCGGTCTGGCGTCCAGGCTCGTCCAGTCGGCAGAGTAACGGGCCGCCGTCCCGGACGCGGAAGCGCCGATACACAGGAGAAGCGCTACGGCTAACATGGCTGGAAGGGCCCCGCGTCAACTCATGAAGCTTAACACACACACTCACTCACGCGCGCACACACCTCCAGCGCCCAGGTCAGCGCGGATAAGTGCACGGAGACGACGCAGTAAGTCTAGTCAACAGCCCCGCCGGCCAGGCAGCCCTCACTCGGATCTCTTCCCTTGTTTGTGTTGGTGGACGATTCATGTCACATGACCGCAATCACGTGATCACATTCATCGAAGTTCAAGTAATCAAAAAAAAAAAAAAGAGGTCATACTTCTTTTCATCTAAGATATTTAGTTGGGTCTGATTCCACGAAAAATAAGAAAATTGAATTTCTAGTAGATAATTTCATCATTGTGACAGAATATTTACATCCACAAGTGTCGATTTGCTAACTACGCCCCCCATGGTCTGCGCTTAGAAATGATTCTTTGTTTCACAGGTATTCTAAAAAAAAAAGATAATGCCCATGCCAGAAAATGATCTAAACTGATGGTGACATATCAGCCATGCTACCCCCTTGTTGTTGTTTTTTTCCCCTTTTTTATTTTATTTATTTCCCTTTATATGTTTCAGTATAGACATGATAGGAAGCATGGTTTTGTTTTTCAACAGACTTGTATCGTTCTGCATTCTCAAATTAAAAAAAAGATGGGGAAAAGAAAGGCTATATAATTTCTCTCCCTGCAAATTACACATATAGGTTTAAGGACATTTAAAAATCTGGTTGCAGGTGGTGTATTTCAGTGAAGTGTGAGTTTCTCGCTACTGTGAGAACTGCAGGCGGGATTTCTTATGCTTAGCGTGAAAAGACGATTTTGAATTTCAGTGTTTCTTCCAACGAGTCACCTGTTCAGTTACAGCTTTTGCAAATTCTAATTTTAACGTGGAGGTCTAAATGCGGAGGGGAGTGCATTCAACATTATTGCATCTGATGAAGCATAATTTCAATTTGTTTCTGTCAGAATAAAATATGTGTATATATGTCAAAAAAGACATATATCAGTATCAATATATTACTTACCAGGAGTGTGCCAGAAAAAATGTCAACTGTGACCTTAGTTGTGACCTAAACTGTAGCTGCATCTGCATTTGTCAGCGAGAGGGGCTCTAAAAACGTGATACCCCATTAACCATTAAACATGGTATAAAGTGTTGACCCGTACCATTCCCTAATATTACAAATTCTAAACAAATAAATAAATCAAAGGCATTATTAGGAAAATCACACATAATCTTTAATGTGAATGCTGAGTGTGGCAGGTGGATTTTCGGGGCGGGGGACTGAATAATCATGCTGGCCACAGGCATGGTGAAGTGTTGATACCTTTGTGTGAATAATGAAATAAATCTGGGTCTAAAAATGTTTGTGTTGGAAGTCATTTGCACTGTGTATTTGTTTCGCTTGATCAGAAAACGTCGCCGCACTCTGCATATGCACTGTACACATAAAACACTGGGCATCACAGCATAAAATTAACAGAGAAGAGAGAAAATGGTCCAGTGACTAGATTGAGCCATTTCCAAATTGTTGACAAATGGAAACACTTTATTTCCAGTGAAGAACCAAACACTTTAACAGTATACTTTATACAATATAAACTCCATAACAAACTTTGGACACATAACCGAGCGCGGCGGTGACACAATGACAGCCCACAAAGGCAAACGAGGCACCACAAATGATGGAGGGCGGGGGGGTGAAATGTCTGCTCAGAGTGAAACGCAGGTGGCGCAGCCTGTCAATCTCCTGTTTAGCAAAAAAAAACATGGCTGATCATCTTTTGTTGGGCTTCATAGGGCGCCATCTTGGAATGCAGCGGTATCCAGTCTGTTGCTACACGGGTCCGCGTCAGTCTTGCTGATGCACAGCGAGTCCGCGGAGGGTTGAAGCTGCTCGAGGTAGGACGGCTTCTCGATGGGAGTCTTTATCTCCTCCTGGGCGGAGGAGTCCTGCCGCGGGGCTCTGCGGCTGAAGCCCAGCCGCTTTAACGTCCGGCGGGTCGTGGTGAGGGAGATGGGCTTATCTACGCTGCAGTTGTACAGAGCCTGGATCTCCGTGCTGGTGGCTTGGCTGTTCGCCTCCACCATCCGCTCGAACCTCCGCTCGCCGTTCTCGTCCACCAGGCGCTTCCTCCCGCAGGAGCCGCGGTCGCTGGAGGTCTTCTGCTTCTCGCACCACTCCCGGTACACCCGGGACACCGCAGTCTTTGAGAAGCCCAGCCGCTGCACTGTTTCCGAGATGCTGCAGCCAGCCCTCCGGGCGCCCACGATCATGCCCCTCTCAAACTCACTCAAATCCCGCGACTTCCCCATGTGTCACCGCCTCGTCCCGCAGCTGTGCCGGGAAGCACCGCGACGCCCAGTTTGGGGTGAAAAGGGTCTATCTAGTTGTTTTCGGCTGAAAACAAAGCTGAGACTGAAGTCGTAAATCATAGTTCTTCCTCTGCTGTAGGCCTATTAAGCGCACTGGAGTCGGCGCAGGCGTATTGTCGCCCTCCTCAGTCGGTTTCGTGATTTCTTTTCGGTCACCACCTATCAATAAATAGAAATTTCTTGATTAAAAAAAGAAAAGAAATAAAGTTGTGGTTCCATAATAAAGGGAGAGTTGCGAGTGCTCTGCCACTAGAACAAAAATCGCTCCAGCAGTGAGAAAATGATCAAGTATTCTGCGACGGTCCAAAAAGGAATACAGGTGTAGTAGTGTCTGTCTCTTCTAAATGAGGTGGATTAAAAAAGTGAACTTTTTCGTTTTAATTCGTTGCCGTTTGCAGCCCAGTTGTCATGGCATTAAATAAAAAAAAGTAACAAAAACAATTTAAAAAAAAATTGGCAGCATGATTTATTCTGGATAAATTAGAAACTCTCTCTGGAACCTCTAAGAAAAAACCTTCAGATGGAGGCCAGCCATCTGATTAACGTGTGTGTGTTTTAAATGTTCTTTTGAATGCAAATGTAGAGCAGAATAAAGCACAATACTTAGTATTTCTAAAATCTTGCATGAAATTGTTTGTTAATTGACTGTATGACTGTGCCTCGCAGGCTTTTTGGCCTCATTATGGTGAGACAACGATGTGGGGAAACAACAAAAAAGTTGTATTTTCTTAAATTCTTAGTGAAGCATTATAGAAATGTAGAAAATTGTTGAGGTACAAAATATGACATTTAATCCAGAAATATTTTATCACCAGTATCCAAACACATCTAAAACTACATGGCTATAAGAGGCATTGAATGCCTCACAACCCTGTTATGGCAGGTTATGACCCTCAGTCCTCTTTTTCTCCTGAGATATAACATACGATGCACTTTCACTTCACTGGACTTTACCACTTATTTGCGCAATAGGTTATTTATTTTGAGTCGTACCTATCTATATAACTTTTTTGTTAACTTTTTTTTGCGACACACAAACTCATTACATATAGAATTTATGATTAATCAATGTAACGGACACACACACACCTATCTTTTTTGCTGACTCTGATGTCAGGCTGCTCCCTCCAGTTTCAGTGTCCTGGCCTTCCCAGGTGATACTGACATAGCAGGGAGATGAACAATCAGCCCCGTCTTTTGTGTACAATTAATTTAATATTATTTAACCATACTTAATTCCCATCGACATAAAGGTGTAAAGCTGACTTTGGTTGCCTCAGTTATCTTGGGTGTTGTAAGTTTAAGTGTTTGTTTGCCATCCAAAGAAAAAGGCATAAACCGTGCTATTTCTGGCTGGATAGCTGCAATGGAAGCAAACAGTACCACCGAGCTGGCACTGCGCTGTCCTCTGCTGACCTTCCTAGGTGTAAAAGCATGCATGGCCTCGCCGTTAATCCCCAACAGTCCTCTCAGTCTCTCCTCAAACACTGGAGCGGTCATTCCGTCCGACATTGATCCGACGTTCAGCAGGTAGCTCCCGCCCATCGCCACCACATACACCTTGTCCTGGGAAAAGAGGAGTAAGCAAATTATGATGTAACATGACATACTTCATCTGCATGTTAATGACCCAACCTTTTACCTTTACAATAGAGGGAAGGTCCTCGATTTCACTGAGCTGCATGTCTCTTCCGTAGCCCCAGGAGCGAGTGTCAATGCACTGGCATTTCTCCCTTTTGTGGTTCGGAAGTTCACCTGGCGTGTACCTGTCAGCATTTGTAGTGGCCTCCGTGTTTGCAGTAGCAGCCCTTTCTCCACCTGTCGCTGGTAACCACAACATCCCACAGAAACGTACAAGTCAGCAGTTCAATTTAGTATTCACAGTTTGAAATAAAGAGTACGCCTATGACATGAGGGGAGATCCGGTAAATATCCGGTGCCATCAGTCCCCATAAGACCAGATCAGATCTGCTTTATAAGTCTTCACAAGATCACTAGCTCTGGAAGAGTGTTCCGCGCAACAAAGTCCTGTATCCGGAGGCTTGATCTATTAGGAAAAGTGGGTTATGCCATTTATATAGAGGGTGGAACAAGGAATGAAATAAGGGAAACTAGCAATTTAGAATAAATGAATTATTGGCATTGTTTACCCAATAGATCACCTTTCACTTACAGCTGTAGCGAGTTCTCCCTGCAGGTCCCGATGAGGACCGATGTCCATCAAGTTCCAGTTCCATGAGACTGGCGAGGGCCAATTTGTGAAGCCTCATGATGTTTGGATGTGAAAACCACATTCCTGAGAGTCGCACATACTTTTTCAGGGACAAGGAAACAAGCAGGTTTCTGTCAGGAAGGTTAAGTCGCTTATCGGATTAATCTGAGTGGCACACAGATGATCATATCCTGTAAACTCTGTCTGCAGGCCTGCACAGCACAGGCAGGTGTGGCTATGGCGATGCAAAAATGCTAACGAAGGGTCCCTGGTGCAAATGGACGACAGCAGGTTGGTGTACATTGTTACTGTATAATGCAAAAACCAGTTGATACAGGAGCAGCACTGTTGTACGTACTCAGCTCCAGATGCTTGGAAAATATCTGCTCAGTTGTCAGGGTCCTAGAACTCTGCATGGAAATCTGGGTTCAAAATCTGTGTATTTACAGCCAGGTGGGTAGCGCGTCTGCATGAACCTAACCTCTGGTCCCTGCTTTTTGGACTTCCACTAAAACCAGAACCACTCGCTGAAACAGCAGGAGCCGGGAAACAAGAATACGCCCCAGTGGACGAAAATCCCGATCTTTTCCTTGTCAGACCAGTGTGGAGGGAGTCTTGCATCCAGACTGGTCCAGTCAGCTGTATACTGTGCTGTGGATGCAGGTACCATTATGAAAAACAAAAATTCACATTTAACACGGATAGTGCATGTAGGTCGCATTCCGAGAGAGTTGATTGTCAATGACAAATATAATCCACCTTTTTGGCTCAGGAGCAACAGGTGAATTTGCCTTTGCCAATGACGACTGCGGGCGCACTTATACATTGTTTTTAATGGGAGGGGCAAAGACAAGAGTGCCGTCTGGTCCATCCCAAACACTTATGACACAGTGTTCACCAACTTCTTGCAGCTTCAGTTAAAGAGACAAAACATTAAAAAAAAAATGTATTTGGTTGAGCCCAGTTGTGGTCATTGCGCAAAAGTCTGGCAAATCCGGATCACTAGAGGGCAGAAGTGGGCTTTTTCATGTATTTATTTTTTCATTTAACCTTTAACTAACCAGCAAGTCCCGATGAGATTAGAAATCTCTTTTACAAGAGAGACCTGGCCAAGGTAGCAGCCATACAAAGTCAAAGCTATATAAAACAGGTAATTGATAGATAAATTAACAATCATGCTATTCAAAGACAGTGGCATCTCAAGAAAAACAGTGACATTCCTCCTTCCCTGCATTTTTTTAAGATACTCTTAAAATCATTAAAGAATATAAGTGTTTTTACGATAGTAGAATGCCGTTTCGCCCAGCTCCATCAAAAACCGGGGAACATTCAAAAGCAACCACTTGGAGGCTCCACTTGATCTGAGAACTACTTGATCCGATAGAGAGAAGGTTGCCGAGGAATTCTGGGAGTTTACCCAGCAGCGCTTTATAGATGAACATATTTCTCCAGGTTGACAAACTGTGAGAAGCACCAAGATGGCATCTACATATTAGACTTAAAATAGCTGCATGTAAAAAGCATTTAAACATACAACACTGAGATAAAAGATGTCTTAAAAGATAAAAGATGATTTATGTATAATCACATTTATTGCAACAATATCCACAACGGCCCTGATATAAAGCTCATTTTACCTGTTAAGTGTAATCTTTTGGATTAAACAAAACAAGTGAAAATATAGAAAACTACAGCTTTGACAACAGTAACTTCTATATACACAGCAGAATTGACAGTAGATTTGATGCAATGATGTGAACAGTGCATTGCTCCCACGACCAAAAGTTTTGGATTTTATGGCTAATGCGTCAATTAATAAGGAGCAGCAGAATTATTTAAGGAATACTTTCATCTCAGTGTCCAGTGAGCTTCATATTCACAGTGTGTGACCAACATCAGTACAGACAGACAGCTGCCTTTCAAGCAACTGTTTCTCCACCAAGTCCTCCACTCTGCCAACCTCTACCTCGTCTACGTCGTCCATAAAACTGGACCAATCTGTCCCCCCGTCGGAACGTTCCATGGGTTCTGGTTGGCTGGCAGTGTGTGCTGCGGCAGAATCAGCATGAGTGGTGGTCACACAGTTGCAGCTATCGCAGATGCCGAAGCGTTTGAGTCCTATGGAGACAGTGGAGCCGGTGAAGGTTCGCCTGCAACTCTTACATGATACTGGCCGGTAGTGCCGGTGAACCTGTCAGTGGTTAACAATGAAAGACAGCAGTATATCGGTCATTATGCACAGGGCGATATCGATGGTTAAATCTTAAGTGACAGACAATTAAAAAAGGGGGTGGAGTGTTTAAGTTTATACTTCTTGCTACTCCTTTTCGAACATGATTCCTTTATGATACTGAAGCTCTGTTTATAGAGTTACTGTTGAATTTATGGCGCACGGCTTTTTGATTATGCTTCATTGTTTTTTCTTGTCTTTTTTGTTATTTTGTTTACATTTTGAAATAAAAATTTCATCATTATCTTCATCATCAACAAACACACTTTGAGTTGTGTATAAACGATACCTTTACCTTTATTGTAAACAAATAATTGCCACTGTACAATTTGCCCTGCAATATCATATAAAAACAACTTTGAAAGGAAATTATCCGTTTCAAAAATATAAATAGATTTTCTGTATATCTATGGCCTCAACAAAGTTTAATGGCAACAACCATATAAAGCAGCGAGACAAATTTAAGTAAGCACATTGTAAGAAAAAATTATTTGTATTTGTGGAAAAGGTTTATGTTTGTAAAAAAAAACAAAAAAAACAATGTGCATTTGATTTCAAGATTTTTTTGTGCTTTTGTGAACATCTGTTCACAGATGTTAAACTTAGCGTTCAAAAGTTCTCACACTGTGTCACAGTGACGCAAACATACAGCTATGAATTTTAACACTGTCTTTACACTTGAATCCGTCTGGCCAATGACGATCCACTTATATAGCAAACTCCAATCAGAGCAGATGGTAGTTTTGCCCACCTAATCTCAAAACCTGCATTTCATGCTACAGATAAGGTAGCTACTACTTAGATTTAGAAAATAATGTCTTATTGGAATATTATTCAAATGTTGACGTGAGGACCGCAAATTCAGAGATGGCCCATGTCGCCATCCTGCAGGGAAACAGCCTGATCTCAGCCACCCCTTTGATCAGTTTTTGCTCGCTCTTCATTACACACCAGTTTACCAATAAAAATTCTATCTGACTTCATATTTCTGTTCCCCACAGCCTGCTCATCAAAACTCTGCATTCCTACAAACAGTATACACAATATAATTAGTAGATCATGTTATATTAAACACATTAACGTCATATGGAACATGATGTGGTACTGCACCAAGTGCAAACATTAAAAGGAAGGCCTCGTTGAAGACAAGACACTCCCAATATTGCTATTCTCAACGATGAAACCACGACTGGCAAAATAACCCCCAGCTATCACCACAAACAGAAAAAATATGTGGGAAACATATTTCCTTTTAGAGGATATTTGTTGGTCTCAGGGCAAAGTAAAATTTGTTACTGGCACATTTGCTTGTATTAGTTTGAGGTTCAGGATCAAGTTTTTTTTTTTTTTTTTTAATAT
>CAAKHG010027676.1:23802-35586 GCA_901007715.1 Dactylopterus volitans | reverse complement strand
ACGCTATGAGCTAGCATGCAGTGTTAACATGCAGTCTTCTTGAACTTGAACCGGGGCAACTGCATTACCTACGAGTAAAAGTTAAGTGACTGCATGCTCCATACATACATCGCACGTTATATTACAACTTTTGCTCTCGACAGAATCATTGAATTAAGAAATCAAATCTGTGTGGCAGAAAAGTCCACACCTTCATCCTTGTTGAAAAGCTCCTACTAGACGCCCTCCTTCTTCTATGACCTGCAGCAGAGATGAAGGTAAAGGAGTCGACTGACTGGACGCATTGAGTGTGATTTGTGATTTGATTGGCGGCTGACGACCATCCGACCAAATTTCTCCCAGCATTATGTGTCGCCTGCCTGCCATGTTTCACTCAGAAATATGTTCCAACATGGAACCTTGATATTCTTCAAATGCAGTTTCTGGTGACCTTTGAGGCTCCACTTCAGGAATTCCCTGCCACTACCTAGTATTTTGTAAATATCACACACTAAATCTGGCTGCAACACCGGATTTAATAAATTAAAACATCTAAGGATTTGCAAAAAAAAAAAAAAAAAAAAAGATAAATAAGTATAATTTGCTTTGGCTTTATGTTACAACATGCTACAAATGAACAGTTCCTCATTGAACTGACAACTCTTTCACACAGTTGCTGCGCTTAAAGGCCACAGATTAATGTGACATATTAATGGTTGTACATTTGTACAACTTAAATTAACTTTTGAAATCACTGGCTAAGCAGACAAAGTTCCAGAGTAGAGGAAGTCAGGCTGATCGAGCTCTTACACTCAGAGCGTGGCTGCGAAGGTGCTCCTGCCTTGTGAACCTCTTGCCACACATGGGGCAGGGGAAGGGTCTCTCTCCCGTGTGACATCGAATGTGCCTCTTCATGATTCCTTTCTGCTTGGCAGTGTAAGGGCAGAACGGGCACTTGTGGAGTTTTACTGGCACTACCAAGCCATCACCTGCAGGAGGAGACACAGGCCAACAGTTCAAATCTGTTGCACAAGGCCAGCACTGCAGAATGGGATTATTTCTATTGTATACTTTCAACTTTATTCTTTGTCCTACTTGGAAAATGCGACACTAAGGCCATTAAAGATTAAAATGACATATCAGGTTGAGCCTTGTTGAAGCTGCCAATTACCTGTGTCCTCTCCAAGCCAATCAGACTGGATCTCCATGATAGATGAGCCCACAAATCCTAAGCCTTCATCCATTCTGCCTCCTCCTGTGCTGCTACTCAGTCCTTGAGTAAAACGCTGCCCCACTCTGTCTCCCAGAGGACTGGGGCCTTCCCCTCTACCCAGCATCTCCATAAGCTGCCTGGCATTAAATGAAGGGCTGCAACCTGAGGGAGAGCGCTCATTGGAGGGGGAGGGACTTGGAGGAAGTAATCTGCTATGATGAGCATTTTGGAGAGAAGACCCAGGATATGAGGCCAAGTCTTTGGTGTCAGGGGACTCCACCAGCTCCTCATCTGGGTCGTACTCTATCTTAGGGTTCACTAACTCTGGAGTCAAAGCAGATGAGGAGGAGGAGGAGAGGTTGGTCTGATCCATGAGCCCCTTCTGTCCCTCACTGACAGATGTAAACTCCTCCCTGGAATGGTAGTCACTGTGCATGTCTCTGCTTGTGCTTGGAGGGGTGGCGACAGGGATAGACAAGGGGGTCCTAGCTGAGGTTACGGACTCTGGGCCCACACCTGAGCTTCTGTCTTCTTCCGAAACCTGTGAATGAGGCTCAGCAGCCCCTGCTTCACTGGAGACTGCTGCAGCAGGAGTGCCGCTGTCTGCAGGACCTGTCCTTCCAGGACCTGTTTGATTCGCCTTCTCTGTGCTGCTCTCCTTCTCCTTGTTGCATATTTCCAAAGATGAGCGGATGTATCCCTTACAAAAGTTCACCAGATCAGTCATCTGCAAGTAGCTGGCTGCTGACATCACCTCAATGACATTGCTCCTGTTGAGGGCCAAACGGCCAGAGTAAAGGAAGTCCAGGATAATAGAGAAGGCATCAGCTGTAACAATGTCCAATGATGCTGTACTGTAGCGCTGTTCGCTATCCTGAAACAAGATCGAGACAAAACGTAAAATTAATTTACCTAAAAATATACATTTTGGTGTTTCAACTTTTTTGTCTTTTTCTCTTTTAATCATGTCTCACTCTGGTTTCCCCAAAAGGATTTACACAGCACTGTGATTTTGTATAGTATACATTCGTAGAGTAGCAGTGCAATAATTTAGTTTTTCCTAATTCAACAAATTTGCCAATAAGAATAAATAAATCCAAACGTATCCTATTTAAGCAAAATTGATGGGGACAATTGGAACAGTTCCGAACACACCGCCTCCCTGACTCGTATGCTGTTCATATCAAGACATATCATTTCACTAGTCTGTTGTATTTAGCAGGTAACAAGATACTTATGGCACTTGAGGAATGCATCAGGTTTCATGGCCTGACATGGGAAAAACAATAAAATGAACAAACCCTAATATAAGCTTTTCTTACCTGAAGATAATGAACCAGAAGAGCCCGAAAGTAGCCGCTCCCCGCAAACAACACATTACGGTGGGCCTTGAAGACGCGGCCGTCCACCAGGATGCTGCAGTCACAGAAGAAGTCACGCTTTCGTTGCTCATTGAGCTCGAACAGCAGCTTGGACGTGTAGCAAGGCACCTCCATGTCTCCACCTCAGTGGGCTGCAGAGAGAGATATGGAGGAGAGAATATGGAACAGGTGTCTCCTTATGCACACTGCCATCAGACCTGATGCTGATTATTACTGCATGTACATAGTTTACACACACACACACACACACACACACACACATATATCACAACAACCATTACAAATACACATTAAAGCCCTCTGTAAACACCAGGAAGCTGTAATGTTCATTCACCTGTACTACGCTCGCACTGCCCTTCCTCAGGAACCCTGTAGCAACTTAGAAACCATGTAGCAACCTTAGTTCCCAAGTGACTTGGTTCTTAGAAGAATAGCTTAACCCACAGATACACAACATTACAGAGAAAACCACCCCCACTTTTCCACAAACTGCCAACAGGTAGAGAGACAGAGAGAAAACTAAGCAAAAGGTACTCAGGGCTTGTTATCTGACAATGTTTCATTCACTCCGTCAAGAATCACAAAATATCAATGGATAATAACAATAAACTGAAATGGTTCTCAAGATAGAGCCACATTGTGGTTTATAGCAAGAGAGATTAAAACATTATAATTTACAGTTTGTTTGTTTGTTTTTCAAATTGTGTTTAAATCACTCAAAAGGTAATAGCACCTGTCAGTCGGTGTTACAGAGTCACGGTGAGACGACCACCGGTGAGTTAACCCGTTATTAGACGCAGGAAAAGTTTTAGCCACATTTCCACTGCTTTATACTCAACAAGTATCCGAAGTTTCCGAATATTAGGCGTATCACAATTAAAAACACACACGTTTGGCTTGGGAAATGCAACAATCGAGTGCCTCCTCCTTTTGTTGTCTTACATGCTAGCTTGTGATGCTAGCGCTCCGTGACTAGCGCTCAGTGACTGGCTGGTGTTAAGGAAACAACGATGCAAGCTGCTCGTATCAAATCACGTCGGCTTGCCACAAGTTTTGAAAAAAAAAAACAACAACATACAAGCTGTCTCACCTGTGTAATTACTCGCCTGATGTGGTTTAATCGTAATCATGAGGCTGCGGTAGACTCATCTGTCCCGTTTAACAACTTCCGCTTTCAGACACAATGACGTTAGTCAGCCATCCAATCGAGAGGTGATTGGGGCGTGGCCAAGGTTGAAGGGAGTCGAGCGGTCCGCTGCCATTGACGCCGTCAGTCGTGTGCAAGTCATTTTTAAAAACCAGCAATTACTGCGTTCTGATTTTGAATAGGGGGCAGAATAACGGATGCCATTGTGCTTGAGCAAATGTAGCTAATTTTGTAATGATGTATGATTATGTGGTAATATTCATGTCAACAACAACATTTTATAGGATTGTGGAATATTTTTTGAAGTAGAGGAGCATCTATTTTACCCGCATCTATGTATTCTTGCGTGCGCTGCACTGATGTAAACAAGCCAAATAAAGAACATTCAAAGACAGTTCATACATTGCGTTGTTATCATTAAGCGGGTCAGGTGCAAGTATGCTAATTTGATAACTCTAAGACAAATGAATGATGCAGATGTTTCGGGGTTTTTTTTTCTACTGTTACATCCATTACAATTTTTCCCCATTCCACCATATTAATCAAAATCATGACAACAGTCATGGTGATGTTGTGGAGCAATGTGTCCTCGCTGCATTCTCGTACCAAGTTCAGCGTACTAGTGGACGCTGGTGCCTGCCCACATTGTCTGCTGAAAAATTTCTGAGAAGCTCGATCTCATAGAGAAAATAGTTCCCTTTTTATTTTCAGACATAGCGAGAGTAAACAAGTAGTTTCTTCAGTTTTGCGCCACACCCTCGCAGCATAATCCCCAGCTCTTAGAAGTGTTTTTTACACTGATGGGTGCCGACCAGGCAACTTATTTGTTTCAGATATTTTCCCATGGCAAAAAGGGCAAATACAAAGACTTCGTGGTGGCCTAGAGAAACCACAGGGTAGGCGTACATAAGCCTCCATACTTACCCTCTTTTGAAAATTAAATTTATGGCACCTCATTAAAACTCTATTCATGCTTATAAGCACTAAATATAAACCAGCAGCCTTTGACTCAGTCCTTGTAAACTTGACCTGATGGAGCGCTGTGTCCGGCTGAAGGCAAGCCAGCTGTCTGTTGACCCAGGCGCACAGCCTTTATACAAGTTTGTCCCACTACAAAGCTCACTTGGATTGAACTCTGAGTGAGCTCCAGTCACCGACCTTTCTCTATCCCTGACTCAGGGAAACACTAAGGCCTTTGTTTTGGTCATTTGTTGACATAATGGCAGGAAACTCGTGCACTCTCTCCTCACTCTACAACAATTCCCTATCTTTCAGTTTATTGCTGGTTTACGCCCAGCAATCCCTGAGGAGCTAATATCATTCATGATTTATCATTGCATTTTGGCCCTGTGATTATGAGGTTGTATGATTTACTGATCGAAGCCCAGTTGAAAAAGCGAATATATGTAGCGACTGATATTATGTAAGGCTTCTTCCAGATTCGAGACCTCACTCATTGTGTGCCTTAGCCACTCCGAGACCCACGGCTGGCACAGAGGGCTCCAGCAGCACCCCTCTGGGTCCCTGTGGTCTGCTTCTCAGCACATAACAGCCACTTAGGCCGGCATTTTCCCAGGCTGAAACAACACACCACGGTGGCAGTGTGAGCCACAGAGAGAGCCTGATTAAAGACTAGGGACAATGGAGGGAGAGAGAGACGGGGACCGTGGTGGCATTTTCCATCTCCGCTGCTGTCTCCTGGGGGGACCAAGTATGTGCCGTGAAACGTTTGAATTATCCCAGAATCTCTGGAATTCAGACAGAGGCACCGCGGAGAGGACCCTCGACCAGGGATCAAAGAGCTTTGAGAGGAGTGCGGTGGACTAGTGGTGAAGTCGAGTGTATAGGGGAGTATGCGTGTGCATGTGTTTGTGTGTGTATATGGTTGTGTGTTTCAAAAAGCTGACTTGGAAAAAAAGATAAACAATGTTTGATTTTGAGTCATATTTGCTTTTATGGCGACATGTCTAAAGATGTTTTTTTTTTAAAGACGATGTTTGACTTCTGAGGAGGCAGTCATCATTGGGCAATGAAATGCAGGCATGTGGTGAATGTGTGTGTGCATGTGTGTTGCTGTCCTTTTATGCTGCATGGGATCAGATAATGTAATCATAGCCAATCATTTGGAGTCTAATACAGTGGGCGCCCCTCTTTATGTTGGAGACGCCATTCGCTCCTCTGTGGTGGCAGAGGAAGAGGAGGAGGAAAGTGAGAGGGGGAAACCTCATCTTTCTTTCCTTCTATCTCTCTCTGTAATTATCACTTAATGTTCTTTGCTTAACTGGAGACGTCTGTCTCTCGCTAAGTCGTTTCTTCCCTTGTTGGAGAGGAAATGTAACGCAGTCTGAGGCATATCTGCTAGCCTTTTTTATGATTGTATATTTAGCACCAGAGCAGAGTAGTAAATGGAGCCTCCCCAGACCACAAACTTCCGGTAGCGCAGGGCTGGCTGTCTCTGCCACAGCCAAGTTCAAGGATCAAAGCGTCTTGTGCTATATACAGTTTAGCCATCGTCCTCAAACACTGACCTCAAACAAGTTTTCATGTCTGAGAGAGCGTGTGTTTGCGCCGAAGCTACATTTAGAGTGTGTGGAATTGGTTCACGGCACAAGTTTGCCTTTCAGCGAGCCGGTTTTGGATGACCATGTGTACTTTACTGAGAGCATGTTACAGCTTCTCAGCGCTATGTGTCAAGCGTTGTCATGGCTCGTCTTGCGTTTCGTCCAGCGCGACAGACTTTTGTCCTGGAGGTAGTTAGTATTAATTGAGGACAATTATTATCACAAATGACCTGATTTGCCTGTGACTGCCAACCAGGACAACGTAATTGTAGGGTGTGCTCCTGCAGGTGCCATATAAAAAAATGAGCTAAATTAACTCTAACTAAGTCAATGTGCTCAACTGAAAAATACAAACTGTATTAACTTTATTGGAGGCACGTCATTTATATGGCACCAGTCAGACACAAAACAATTCAAAGTGCTTTACAATGGCACATTGAAAATAAAAGATACATATATTTAACCTAACATGCTGAGATAGGATTACAAATATGTGATTTAGTAGAATTACAAGTAAACAAACCATCAACCTGAGATTCACTAACGCGCGTAAACTACATGAAAACTTGTTTGCAAGTGAGCAGAGTGGTTGAAATGACAATTTGTATCCAGATTTAACAAATAAACAGTTAAATGAGTAAGCAAAATGTAATGGGCATATAATTATTAACCAAAACAATGCATAAGCAATTGAAATAGCTAGCTGATCATGATGTAACACACAAATTAAAGTACTTGGGAAAAAGCTTTGAATAAACAGTTGAAAAGTTTGAAGACGGATGCACAGTTCATATAGTAGTTAGCTGCAGTAGCTCTGCAAACTTGACCAGAGCAACCTAAGCACATTGAGTGCAACAGTATAAGACAATTACTGTGGCAATAGAGTCACTTTTAATTGTGTTAGATAAATCCCAGTTTATAATTTATTCATTTGGAACATGACAGGTGGGGCTGATGAGGAGGTTCTTGAGCTCATGGCTTTGGGGTTTACGTCACAGAGAAAAGGTTGTGACCTAGATTCAGTGATTTAGAATGTATAACTCCAGAATAGAGATGCTGCTGTTTATTAAACAGCTGATTCAATCCGTTAGACGTTGGTCAGATAAAAGATAAAGAAAGAATGCAGACAGATCCAGTTTAAGTAATAGTAATAGATATGATAAAGCTAAATAAAGTTGGTATCGACTCCCTCAGAAGTCCCCCTAATAAAATCATGATCATGACCCTCCATCAAAGTCTTCCTTTCTTTCCCTGCACACTCACCACAATCTCATCCTGGGCATGCTAAAAATTTCCCAGCAGTGTGGCGGTGGCAAGTTTTAATGCCAGTTTCTTGGCACTTACGTCTGCTCTTATGAGCTGCCGCCAGAACAAGGTGTCAACTGGACGTCTCCCTGATAAGACTGTAATCTTAGGTGTAACGTTATAGGAGGGATTTGAGGAACAAAGAGTCTGTCAGAGAGCAGCAGCTTGGGGATCTGAGGCGCCGTAGAACATGGATGGAGCACCATCTCCTGGGTTTAAGGGTCTGTGACAGTTCTTATCTGTCCCCAGATCCATTTTATCCACAGCTATGAATCTCAAGAGGGTCGGAACAAATGTACGTTTGGATGTGTCCTCCTAGATTACAGTGTACTGTATTTTCAAACTCTCTGGTCTCAAAACTGTAGTAAAAATTAGTCTCCTTCATAAACTTGAATGATAGGCTCCTTTCAAGTGAAAGTGCATGAGTAAAACTGGTTTTACAGCCGCTAATATTAGCTGGTTTTGAAAACCAAATCCAGCGCAGTTGCATGCATGGCAGAGGGGACAGAGCGGATTACCACTGAACTCTTTCATTTTTCACTTTTCCTTTCTTCCCCTCCTACTCCTGCGGTTCATAAAAGATTACATCCTGTGTGTGATGTGACGGAGGAACGAAGTCGCTGATTGAGGGCCAGCGTGCCTTTGAGTCATGGCACCAAACGACATTCTTCAAGTTCGTAAAAATAGAAACAGTTGGCTTTTTTTCCCCTTCCAGGTTTGTTTTTCTCATTGGAGAACTTTTTGGGAGAATCATAACCAGAATCCCCTTTAAATTATTTCCCTTATCCCTACTTCCTCCCCCGTTCTTCCATTACGTTATTTGGAATTTGTTTAATCTTGTGAGGGAAATTGGTGTAGCGTGGGAAACAGGTTTTTGTTGTATTAAAGTTGTGTGTATTGTTTTGTTTATTCTAGATCCAGAAAGAAAAACTGCCAGTTTTGTGCCAAAACCTCATGAAGTAGAGATAAAGAGGAGCTGAGTGAGAGGGAGGCCACAACACCACGACAAAGATATGGGCTGTCTGAGCGAAGAGCTTTACAAATGACGATCTCCAGGGGGAAAAGGGGGAACGACAACATAAGGGAGCAAAGGAGTGGAAGAGGAGGAGGGGAGGAAAGAGGAGAAACAAATGTGGATGGATTGGTGGGAGGAGGAGGGGGCAGATGGGTATTGGGGGAAATAACGCAAGGCAGAGAAGCGGGTGGGTGTGGGTGGGGGTAGCGGGGGGGGTGGGGCGGGGGGACATTCCCCCTTGCCCACATTAAAGAGATAAAAAAGAAAACAAACAGAAAAACATGTCTGACATAAAGAGGCTGGTTTCCGCGGCGACAGCACAATGGCTGCCTGTGGCTCTCGGGGCCCTCGCCATCCCGTCTGGGGCCCGGCACCAGCGAAAGTCACCACAGTCACAGGGCCCATCAGCATGCGTGTGTTTGTGTGTGTGTGAAACATGGTGAATGTCATCATGGGCTCAGTGCTGTGGGAACCTCCATGAAAGAGACCCTACTCAGAGGCCACAAAAGCTCCTTTCTGCTTCTTCTCTTCGGCTTTTAGCCTCTTTATTTATCTTTGCGTAGGGGAGCCGGATGAGGAGGGAGGACTCCCTCTCTCTCTCTCTCTCTCTCTCTCTCTCTCTCTCTCTGTCTGTCTCCTTCTCTCTGTCTTTCTCTCTTTCTCTCCCTCTCTGTTCGGCTCCCTCTCTCGCTCTCTCTGACGGGAAGCCTGACCCGACGCCACTGCCTTCCAGCCCTACTGAGTGTGTTTAACTCTGATTCTCCAGGGGTTTATTCACACCTCATATCAGATCACTCAGATCATTGAAGCACAACACAACTCCTAGATTCCAGAATCATTTGCAACAAAAAAAACAAAAACAAAAACAACAAAAAAAAAAAGGTCCAAAGAATGTCTCATATATCCAGGTTACCCTGAGTGAATAAAGGACAGGCCCAGACAGGCACTGCCACAGGTCCTGGGCGTTCCTTGTGTGTCTGGAGAGCAGATTATTCCTTCGTGGATCCAGCATGGACAGTGCCAAGTTACTCTGGTGCCAGTTCCCATGCCAATCCAGTCTTGACCCGGGTGACTGAGTGCTGAGCTGCAGGATGACTGCTGCAGAGGCCTCATACCTACAAGGAATCGACATCTTTTTTCTGGGGGTTGCGGAGGGATGACTGTGTTCTGTGTGTCAAAAGCACTTGCATGCAGCAGGGCGCCGTACAGTGCTCCACTGAACATATTTGGCCTTTCACACATCATAACACAGAGTCACAGAGTGACAGAGTCAACACCGCTGCATTCTGTTGTAAGCTGTTGCAATTATTCATGCTCGTTGGAATGTGGTTTACAATTTAAGAATTTTGTTCCCTTTTGCTTTGTTTTTTTGTTTTGTTCCTGTGTAATTCACCTATTATTTCAGCTTGTATGTCAAAACATCTGATTCCTCTGCATAAATTCTGAAAGTAGAAAAAAAAAAAACGGCCTATCATTTACAGTTATTCTCTATGCAGGTATTCAAAATGCAATTGCTGGTGCATTTTACATATTGTGTAAACCAGTTGTACATTATTTGAGTTCAAGCTACCCTCACAAATGCATGCTTGTAGTCTGTTTCCTTATGTTTGGGTTGAACTGCTACTCCATCATCTCTATGGTATTCTGACTCCATCTTAAATTCTTCATGACTGAGAGAATTCGCTGGTCCTCGGCCAAAATTGCCTCTAAAAATTCAGGCAAAGGCACTTGCTTCAATGCACTTTGTCTCGTAATTCCTTTTTAAATATTTGTATATTACCATGCGTTTTCTCTTATATGACTCCTTGATGTGTATTGTGTTTTAAGTCTTTTTGTGGAAGTCAAGACAAATGCATTTTATTCATATAGCCCAGAATCATAAATCACTGTAGGCTTTACAATTTTTACGACACAATCTGAACTTACTCAGCTAAAAAAAAAAAATGAAAAAGAAAAAGAAAAAAAAAAACCTCTTAAAGGGGAAAAAAATGAAGGATGAGAGAGATGCTATATAAATATGCACTTGCCTTGGCTTAAATATGACTGCTATTTTTATTATATTGGCACCAGCGGTGATTGTCACTGTGTCCTATGGTGAAAAATATGCATCTTGAGTGAAAATTAAGTTTCCTCTGTCGGTTGGTTACAATGTTGCTGAAGCCTACTTTTCTGCAGCTACAAAACAGAGCACAAATAAGTCTATGCTGCAGTGAGACATATCTGATCAGTTATTCAGTTTGACATGAATGCAAAGAAAAAGACACAAACAAAAGATCCTGCTGAGCTGGTTCCATCTCACAGACTTTCAAACAATAGCAATAGTCATGCATCAGAAACAATAATTGCAGCTGAGTGTTTGTGCCTTATAAATTGTGGGTATGCGCTGTCCACATTCGTGTGAGGGAGCTGCGTGTGTGTGTGCGTGTGCATGAATCATTTCCAAGCCATGTGTGTGTGCGTGTGTCCCCGAGTGTTCACACGTTCATATTGGAGTTGCGCATGTGTGCGTGCGTGTGCAAATTGTAAAAGTATGAGCTTGTTAATTTCAATAAGGGACGTCGCCTTGTTGTGGTTTGGAGGGATGGGAGGGAGAGGACTTGAAGTGGCCGACCAAGATCGGCAAAAATCTACCAGAATTCCATCTCACCATCCAGTGCCAGCTTTCTCTCTCTTGTGTCTCTCTCCATCACCCCTCCCTCCACATACCCCCACCATGAAACTATTTCCATAATTAACATATTTATTTATTCATCCATCTTCTTAATTACTTTCCACTTCATGCATGCTTTTCATACAAGTTGCCTCATCCTAGGAGGTGTGGCCAACCAAAAACGATGAGTGAAACCAGAGTGGCTTCTTTTTTTTCCTCTTTTTTTTTTTTGAAAAAAAAGAAAAGAAAAAACTGATACAGAGAAAAAAGTTATTCTTTGAAGTCAAAGACTGGCTGGGTGATAAAAATAACAACAGAGACTGAAGCTTGACTTCATAGATGTCTCTCTTCTTTTAAAGTCTTTATTCCTTGTTTTCTGATGCAGAAATTAGATCCAGATCTGAATTAAAGAATGATTGATAATGAAAGGACAGGGGCTGGTTTGGAGGAAGGAAAAGAGGGGTTCCTCTTGTCTGGTAGGCCTGACTCACAGGACTCACCAGTGGCGCCGGATTCATTTCACAAGTCGGAG
>CAAKHG010027676.1:12744-23330 GCA_901007715.1 Dactylopterus volitans | reverse complement strand
CTGCATGTTTACCATAGAATATAATGCCAAGCAGCCCAGCAAAAATTGTGTGTACGTGTGTTTTATTTTGAAATTCATGTTTTGCTTTATATATCGGTAATTTATTTCCTGTCTTTGTTCATGTTTCCCGCCAATTCTCAGCCCCACCTGTTTTCAACTGGTAATCATTGCTTCTTATACTGCTTAGATCCACTTGTTCTCTTCCACACTGTCTTTGGCCCGAGGCTTTGGACTTATGTCCACACAGAGAACTACAGTATGTAACTTTTTGGAAAACGGGGAAGGCATCCACACTAATGAGTTAATGTTGTCCAAAGGGTACAGTTAAAGTGCCAAAATTATTGGTTGTGGGGTGTAAAAGACAACCAAACTTTCTCAGAAACAATAGGAGTTAAGAGAATTTGATAAAAAAAAAAAAATCTTGTTGTCTTCTGAAGACAAAGCGGAGTCATTTAGTCATAACAAGTTTGATGGTATTCCGGCAATTATCAAACGTCAAAGATCATGCAAAAGTCAGGGACCCCTTCAGCAACAAAGACCATTTGGCTGCATGTCGCAGCTAAAAAATAAGTGTGTGTAAAGTGTGAACGCAAGGAGCATTCACATCTCATTCACAGTGTTCTTGTTCTCCTCATCTTCTTCTTCTCCCATATGTTTTACTGGCCAGTGATTTCTGTATACATTAAGCTAAAGAAACCATTCATTCAAAATGTTTGCTTTTGAAGGACGTTCACTCGCTATTCTATAAGGTTGAACTTTTTCCACTTTTTAAAAATTTTTCTTAACACTAGGCTTTTTTTCAGACAAAATTTGGAAATTAAGGTGAATGGACACACTTTAATGTCAGCCAGTTGAAGTCTTTTTTTTAAATGGTAATCTTGAAGAATAAAATTACAAAACAAAACCAAAAACAATTCTCAAAACTCTCAAGACTTTGTATGAACCTTGAATTCAATATTGACATTTTTACTTTTAATATTTGTTTCTTTCAATTACTTGGACATGGACTAAAGACTTACCCAGCTAAACTGTGGCAGAGGGAACAACAGCCCCACTCCCTGCTGCATCCCGGAGAGCCTGGATCAGACCTTCGTTGACAAAGGCTAATTATCAGGAATTGCAACAAGGAACAGACATTGGAGAACAAGCCAAAGAAGCATACGTATATGAAAGAGAAAATTTGGTCTCTGATCACCGAAGGAAGCCTTTCTGAAACAATAGACTGGAAACCAGAAGCTAGCTGCGGAAAATAGACATAAGCGGATGTAAGCGATGGTCTGTCACCTAGAAACAGCGGGCGAAGAGCTGAGCCACCATCAGCAAGAGGAGGAAGAGGAGGAAAATTAATGCAATGCCAATGACTGGATGGCATTTGAAGACAGAAATATTAATCGGACAAATAATTAAAGCATCATCTGTCGTCAACACTACTTTTTTACGCTTAACGCTCTACTCCTTACCCCTTACCAACCTACCTTCACCTAAAAGGACATCCAAAAAGCTAATGATCATTATAAATGCGCTGCAAATTGAAATGGTACTCTAAAAAAATATGTTGGAAATATTGAAAATATATTGCAAAATTGTGCTACGACCCTAAGTCTTGAAACATAATAAAAACAGACCTGTGTCAATGAAATGCAGGGATGATGCTGTTGCACTGATGTTGGTCTTTAGGTACATGTCCGATAACACTGTTCGGTCAATGTTAGGAAACGATCATGTCTTCTCTCATGAACTTCTCACACTAACACCGTTGACTTTCAAATTAAAATGTGCACTTTATGTTAGGCTTTATATAAAGGTCATTTCTACATTACATTGAAACTGTATGACAGCAAGCCAACAGTTGGTTTTTAAGGCTGCTGGTGATATATTTATTATTTTTGCCCACATCTTCCAAATTGTAATCTCTAAACGATTGGGCTGCATTTCATAGAAATCTCAACAGATGAACCACAGTCAAGTAGCAGTAAAAAC
Organism: Dactylopterus volitans; assembly: GCA_901007715.1. NCBI lineage: Eukaryota > Metazoa > Chordata > Actinopteri > Syngnathiformes > Dactylopteridae > Dactylopterus > Dactylopterus volitans. The sequence continues at coordinate 21,350 of CAAKHG010027676.1, read as the reverse complement.
AGTTGTTAGACATCCAAATGGTCATACACACACAAACAAACACACATGCACACTCAGAGTTCAGGTTCATAAATTGACATTACTTTTGGTACTCAAAAAGAAAAAGAAAAAAAACCATCTAAAAAACCAAAAAATGACTGATGACAAAAATATGTTTTGAGTGTTAAACCGAGTTAAGGCATAAAAGATTTTTCCCTCTTACATCACCAAAACACGATCTCGCACACATGCATTGTCGTATGTTTAAAGTAACACACCCTTCCAGTCTGCCAAGCAGGAAGAGACACACTCAGCTGGGCATTGTGTTGAAGGGTTCATGCCACTTGGCCTCTTTGTCTTTCTCACACACACAAACACACACACATGCATGCACAAACTGCTGGGTCAGTCAGGCATCGCTCCTAACAACTGGCGCATGGGTCTCGTGTTTCCATGACAATCTGTACCAGCAATCTTCCCACGGTGGCAGCGGAACCGAGTGCTAAGTGTTGCAAAGAACTGTGTGTTTGTGTGTATGAGTGTGTGGGTGCGCATACAAAAAAATAAATAAATAAATAAATTAAAAAAAAGAAGACGAAGCTATCTTGTCCCATGGAGACTCCAGATGTTCAGACACTCATTGGGCTCGTTACTCTCTTGAAACTCAGTACCTTCCCTCTTGTCTGCTTACAAGTTTGGTTTTAAACCATCTGAACTCTGATCCCACATTTGACAGGTTTTTCTGAAATGAGAAATCAGTCTCAAAGTCAGCAGATGTGATTCCCAACTCGGGTAAGTGATGGATAAGGAGCTGAAACAAACAACTGCTGCCACTCCAGTTGTATGAAACTTTGTGATAATAATCATTTTATTGTGTTAGATAAGGTTGTAATCCATTTGCGAGGACATATTTGAGATGAAACAGGTTGGGTGGATAAAGAGGCTGTAAGCAAGCAATAAGCTCACTGCAAAGTGATACAATTATTGTTTTCACTTTTATTGGAAAAGCGTAAATATTGAGTTAACGTCCTTGAATCAATGGTTTGTTTCTTAGCTACAAGACAGATATTTTAATCCAGCCATTGGCAAGGCACGGTCATCAGTGTAAAGTTGACTTGTGGGACATCACAGGTGTCTGTCCGAGGACAACTCTTGTTCTCTCTTTACATGTTATCCATGAGACATACTGTATCATTTAAACCCGCTGTCACTCCCAACTTATCAAATGTGGACGTTTAGTCAGTTAAGATACGATACGACAGGTTCCCCTGAAGTATCACTTTTGGACATGAAGGGCTGTTTATCACAGATGAATGGCCAAGAAGACTGTGCCAACCAAGAAGGATTGCCAGTAGATGGGTCGAGCAAACATTGGACTTTGTGTAAATAGGCCATAGTTTGAGTCTTTTTTGCAACCAGGAGTTTCATATTTGTAACTAAGATTGCTGTTGAGTTGTATGTTTGAGAGCATCTTCCGTTTTTCTATTACAGGTAACCTTGACAACAGATGTGACAGCCAACTAAATGTTGTTTTTTTCCATGAATACCATCCAGGTGTTTTTATACCTAAACATTATCAAACCTTAACAATAATGCAAAATCATCATTATTTTTGGGGAGTAATTCTATCCAATTTAACTTAATCAAATTTGATTTAATTTAACGTGAATGATTTATGGATTGGAAATAGCTTTATATTTACTATTTATATATTCTGAAACATATTGGCATATCGATCACTCACAAGAATAATACAATGTCTATTTATTTATTCTATTTATAACAAATATGTACATTTGTTTAACTCATGTGATTTTAATAAGATCAACTCACTCATTGACTGTTTCTGTGACATTTAAATGGATCGCGAAAAACATCCTGCAAAAAAGTATTGACAAGATTGAGGTCATGATTATTAGTCGTAAAATTACTAATGACCCCAATTCTAAATATCTAGTCACAAATGCAACCCAAAATTTCAAAAAAGAAAAATCTCCGGTCACCTTTGATAAGAGCTCTGCTTGAACGAGCAAGCTAACAGGGTTTGTGTTTTTTGTTGTCGTTGTTGTTTGTTTTGTTGTTGTTTTTATGGGCATTGGAGGAACCAGCTCAGTGTTATTCAGTATTAATAGATATGTTTGCATTTATTTTTTTATTTTTTTTTCTGAATAATTATACGTAACATAGTTCAGGCAGGTCTGCTCCTTCCTTCTTATGATAATCGGCTGTTTTATTTGTAGTGATGGTTTATGGTTATATGCCTGCTCCTCCGTCATCTTGTAAAACGCTTTTTAAAGTTAGTTTTGACTGTTAGAATTAATTAACTATTAAGCAATAACACCATATTAATAATTATAATTACTGCTATTATTATTATTATTAACAATGATGGCAACAACAACAATTATTATAATATAATAACTATAATAAAATTGATAATAATAAGATTACACTTTTGGATTAACAGAAAAATACCTGAATTTTCTTTACGTTGTGTTTCTTTGCCCAAATTATTTGATCAACTCAGTAATCTTTCTTTCGTTTATAACTAAAAACACTCAGAAAAGGGTTAAAGGCACAGTAGCGCGGTTCTCAAACTGTGCAATTGTGTGCGAGCTCGACAAGCAAGTGTGTACCATTACACACTCCTCGGCAGTTGATGGAGGCCATCACTGTACATTATTCCCACACTCCTCATCTCTCTTCTTCCCTCCTTCCTGCTGGCATTGTTCTACAAAACGCCATGATTAAAGGAACAGAAGACGAGAGACAGGAGGACAGAGCGAAGGAATAAAGGAGAGCAGGATGAGATTGGTGGTTAATTGACTGAGGATGACTGAGCAAAGCAGGGGAAAGATGGGGGGTGGCGTTGGAAAGGAGGTTGACAAGCTGCAAGCTGGGGAAGGGCAGATGAAAGGGAGGGAGGAGGGACATGGAGAGGAGGCGGGGGAGCCAAAACTGGCAACCCTGCCCAAACTGCCAAAGTCCTGTTTGTCATTGGGTGCCTGTGACAGAGAGAAGGAGCCAAGAGAGCAATAACAGAGGGAGCGAGAGTCCATGATTGGATGCCAGTGATAGAGTAAAAGACTAAAGCAGCTTGTGAATTTTCTTAGTTGTCATGGGCCCTTGGGGGTCGAGCAAGTGGCATCGCTGATTCACAGAGGAAAAGGGCAGAAGACACATGCACTGAAGGACCGAAAAAAAGAAAAAAAAAAGCAACGCAGAAAACAAGAAGTCGCTAAGGACGGCAAGGCTTTTATAAGTAACAGCACCAGAGAAAAAAAGAGAGTGAGGGGCGCACAGGGTGAGTGCGTGGCCCACAAGGGGAACGATACTCCACGCAGCAGAGGAGGTGAGCGACAAGGATCCTTCAAATCAGCCCGTCGTCCACCCATCAGTCCGGCCGGAGAGGCAGAGGCGCAGAGATGAAGAGACCTCATGACTACAGCTCCCCAGACTCGGACACAGATGAGTTTATTGATGTGGGACAAGAGGACAGCTATTGGTGAGCGTCTGCCTGCCACACCTGTTTGTAAAGCAAACCCTCCAATCACACTGTAAAGGAAAACACCATGTTAGCCAGTTTGGATTAGTAGCTCAAGACAAATGACTGAGAAACACATTTAGTAGCAAACTCCTAAAAGCCTTTTGGATGCTGACATACTCGCAGGGTGGATGGGGGGGGGGAAACGGGGATGTAATTTATGGGGCAATAATCCAAATCAGTGACTATTTTTTCTTTCAACACTGTGTTACAGAAAGACTTTACGTTATTTGCTTTACAAATTGCTTTTGCTGCTTAAACGTCTCCCATCTCCTGGCAAATCTTGAACACCAAACCTTGCCTCAGGCCTGCCAGCAGGCAGAACAACATTCAATTGTGGGGTTTTTTTTTCCTCTTGAAAACATGGTGATTTTACTCTTCCCGTGTAAGTATGTGCAGGGGTCGGATAAATATTCATTATATGCATGATATGTCTGAGAGTAAATACAAGCTGGACATTATGCAAAGCCTGCCATGTCGAAACCAGACAGAGACAGCAACTGGACTCATTAATTTTATGACACAGTGTCACATGTAAATCAACACAGAGGATTTACTCGTGACCCAGTTTATGACAAAAAGTCTGGCGAGTCTTTATAAATCAAAGTTGCACTTCCTTCTTGCTGTCACAGCTGTGGATCAGTTCTTGATTTAGCAAATTAAATTATATGATTGTGCAAATTATATGTTGATTCATCAATATCAACTTCATTTACTTCAAGGTAAAATACATCTAATTTAAAAAAAAAAAAGTGTCATTACTAGCAAAGCAAAAAAAAAAGTGGTTAAACATTTTATATTATGTTATTATATAGTTTATATTATATTACATATATTATATCATTTTATATGTAGTTATTTCCCTTTCCTTCCTCAGTATACATAATAATATAATAAAGTTAAATACACATCTTGATTTAAATTCAATTTACAATATACATATTACGTGTCATGTAAAAATATTTAATTTTGCAATATGATTTCATTACTATCGTGACTTTTAGACTGAACTGTCCACTCATATTTTGTTTTATTTTGAATATTTTATCGAAATTGATATTTCTTTTTATACCTTATGCAGTGCGTTTGTTATGATGTATATTTTCACACTTATATTGAATAAATGATAATAAAACATAGGTATATGAAGAATTTGCAAGCATAATTGCAAACTAAAAAGGTAAAATGACACGCAATAACCAAAAGTTTAATTTTTAAAATTATTCCAAAATGCATCATATTGTATTACCACAGTCCATTATATATTTGTGAGATATGCTATCTTATATAACATGTTCACCAGTAAAATTACTCTAAAAACTGTGCATGTCATCGTATCGTTTTGTGACTGAATTTGCACATTTCCTTGACGGATGTTTAGGAAATTAAAGGGGATATTTACGAAAAATCATTTTTAACAGTGCCATCACGACATACAAAAACACAGTCATGGCGATGGCGACTCCATCACAAGCACTCAGCAAGCCGGGAGCATGAGAGACGGTTTGCATAGATCAAATCGCCATGTGACATCCAAACAGAAGACAGTGCCGCCTTTTCAACTCAGACCCATCAAACATGCACCTAAATAAAAACACACACAGCCAAATTGGCAGCCCTCATGTTAAAATCTAATAGAAACGCAGAAAATTTCTGGTGGGACGGTTTGAAGGCAACTCCAAAGCTGTCAGGCCTGTAAGATGAGAGTTCACAAACAAACACAATCCATATTGAGTGACTCCACTCTTAGGCGCTCAGATCCCATGCTGCATGTTGGAGCCCCACGTGAGAGAGAGAGAGAGAGAGAGCATCGCCTCAAGGCTATGTAATCATCCTCCTAAAAGTGCTTTCACCCAGATGGAAAGGAGAACAGCATGTCATTTCAGAGTCTAATGTCCAGAAATGCAGAAATGCTTTATTTAAACCAAAAACAATCTCTTATTCCCCCCTTTCCCAGGCACTCCTATGCCTTTCTGAGCCCAAAAAAAGTAATTCAATTGGAGGGAGCTGATGTGCCATCCTGCCTCTGTGTCATATTAGCGAGAGTAATAATAACAATATGCAGGAAAATCAAAGTTTTCTCTCTGTGTCAATACAGTCCTCTCTTCCCTTCTTCTCTATCTGCATGGTATAGCCCAGTTACCGGGTCCATGTCGCCTGGCAGCGCCTCACAGATCCTGGCCCGAAAGAAGAGAAGAGGGGTGAGTGGATTACAGCTTTGGGCCTCACAATATCATAGTCACGTTCCTTCAGTTGGCACTGAATGTCCCTTTGCTCTTCTTCTTCTTGTGTAGATCATAGAGAAGAGGCGCAGGGACCGCATCAACCACAGCCTGTCAGAGCTCAGGAGGCTGGTGCCGAGCGCTTTCGAGAAACAGGTAAGGGAGAAACACACATTTGTTTTGTTTTTTTTAAAAAGGGACATGATTCGCCAATTGCGCAACGTAACAGCTCCTTGAATCGTTGTTTTTTTTTTTTCTCTCTCTCTCTCCTTAGGGTTCGTCCAAGTTGGAAAAAGCAGAGATTCTGCAAATGACTGTGGACCACCTCAAGCTCCTGCATGCCATGGGAGGAAAAGGTGACCCCTCTTTTTTTTTTTTTTTTTCTCTCACTCTGTTACATGTCGTGGTTTTTCTGCTCTTCGTGTTTGTTTTATGGAGCATGAAAATAAAAGACCCTGGAAAAGACGCACATAATTAAAAAAGAAAAAGAAAAGAAAACCCCTCATAAAATAAAACATAGCTGTGCGATTATTTATGCTGTCTTTTAATTACTCAGCTACGATTCATCAACGTGATCTGTAAAAGACTTTTTTTTTCTCTCTCTCTCTCTGTCAGGGTACTTTGACGCGAGGGCCCTGGCGGTCGACTACAGGACTCTGGGCTTCAGGGAGTGTGTTGGGGAGGTGGTGCGGTATCTCAGCTCACTGGAAGGGGATTCTCCGGACCCCATAGGAGCTCGCCTTGTGTCCCACCTCTCCCACTGCGCAAGCGAGCTAGACCCTCTCCTCCTCCAGTCACCATCAGCCTCTGGCTTTCCCTTCCCTCCATGGCCGTGGGCATCCTTCCATCAGATATCCCCCGCCTCACCAGCTTCCTCCTCACCCCCTTTCCCCAGCGGGCGAAGGGATCTAGCCCTACTGGGGAGCTACCCATCACCCGCCTCCCTCCGTCTCGCCCCGCTGGCTGGCTGCCAGCAAGGCGCACCACCGCTCCTCACGCCCGCCACGCTGGCCACCGTTCACAGGTTGCCATCCCTCGCAGCGTCTCCTGCCTTAGGCCCCACCAGGCCGAGCCAAGCATCCCCTCACAGCACCTCCAGTGCCTCGCCTCTTCCTCCCCCCACCCCGTCCTCTTCCTCCCCTCCTACCTCCTCCTCTTCTTCCTCATCGGTCTCGGTCCAGCCGTTAGTCTCTTTCAGACCCTTTGCACCGCTGGGGTCTCCCACGGTCCAGCGCAGGGGCTTGAACGGATCAGCCAAGTCGGTCCAAGGATGGGGGACTGAGATTGGAGCATTCTGAGGCTTGGCTTCGGTTTTGTATTCCAAATGAACTCAGAGGACACGGATCTCCCATGTAGCAAACATGATTCTTTGGAGAACAAAATACGGGACACTTCAGAACTGTCTCTCCTTTTGAGGGACTTTAAAAGCCATATCAAACTGAGGGTGAGGTTTCAAATAATCACAAACAAAAATGAATAAGGGGAGAATGAAGACTGGCAAACGTGAAGGAGTAGAACATTTGACTAAATTCATTTTTCATGATTTTGCTTGACAAATACAGGCAGAGGAAAGTGTCCAGCAGGGCCATATTTTGCTCAACAGAGGGCAACGTTGGGGTTTCACTGATCTTTTAACTGTGATATTTGTATTACCTTCCAAATCATTTATATACACTTGACAATGATTCCCGATTCTGTCTGTTGACATAGAATGTTTTGAGAAAAATCCATAAAGACAAAGTGCCTTTACCTTTGGTCATGTTTTCTTTACGTGTCTGTTTTCTGACTGTGCGACCCAGTGCAAACACGCAGCTGCAGCTTTACACTGTCAATACTTGCGAAGGTGGAGACGACACGTTATCCACTTATCCATATTAGCCTTGTCTGCAAACACTGCTTGCATGTTCCCCAGCTGTAACCCCTTCAGTATATCTGAGCTGTCTCCACTGATGGCTCAAGGGAGCTGTGGTCTTGTGGCCGCAGAGGATAAACATGGTGGGAGCTGGTGATGTTTTTGGGATGCCGCGGCGAGGCAAACAGACCCATCACTTTTGCCCTCTAATCGGCAGTCCCCTGTAATCAACTTTATCCTCATATCAGTCTATGTATCTCCCTCTCCTCTGCTGCCTCGCTGCCATTCTTTCTCTCCAATCTTGTGGTATACCAGCGGATATCTCCTCTCCCCGTTTGTCTGCGCCGCTGTCTCCTCAACAATGGACAGACAGTAAGAATGAGGGCGAGAGGGAGTGAGGGAGAGATACAGAGAGCGCCGAGAAAATAGAGACAAAGATCTGAAGGGCTGCGGTCAAGTGACTGATTTGGCGTAGACGTTCAATAACAGGGCAGGAGGGAGGCAGGAGACATGGTTAAGGGGAGATCAGAGGCGTTGCAAAGGTTTTAAAAGGACAGGAAAGAGACGCTCTGTCAATCAGAGTCACCCAGCGTGGAGCGGGCGCGAAAGAAACCCCTCAACAGTCGCTGGTGATGGGAGACAGTCGCAGCGAGTTGTTTCTCAAGGAGAGCCGCACAAATGTGTCGTGCCTCACCAAAACAGCTCTATGGGGATGAGAGAGCAGAGAAGAGCCTTGTGTGTGTTTACTGCTGGGGAACGCTTTGATCTACTTCAGGATGCAATGTCTGTGGTTTGCGGTCCGAAAATGTGTGTGTTCTGCAAAGTGCACATTGTTTATTTGAGCGAGTGTGCGAGTGTGTGTGCTGAAGCCCATCTCATGTGCTCGCACTGCCCAACGTGTGTGTGTGTGTGTGTGTGTGTGTGTGGCGTATGTGAGCGTATGTGTTTGTGGATGCAGCAGATGATATGGACCCAGCTGTTTCCTACGGGCCAGAGGGCAAAGAGGAGA
>CAAKHG010027675.1:13080-39560 GCA_901007715.1 Dactylopterus volitans | reverse complement strand
GGGGGGGGGGGGTGCAATTAGCCCACCTGGTAAACATACGAGTGGTTGCCATGGCAACGATGCCGCACAGTACGCGATGTTGTAATGAGCTGGTGGTTGCAACAAGTGAAAGAAAAAAAAAAAGGGCGCCTCGCTTCAAAAACAAACTGTCAAACCCAATTAGCATCATTATGTAACGAAATGTATTCTGTTACCCCGCGGAGCAATTTACGTCGCAGGTCCGATGAACGCGCACACGTAACTTCAAATATCTTATAAATTTGGGGGGGGTAACACTCATACAGAATTAGTTATTACGCACGAAGGAAAGGTAGATCACTTAAGTGATCGGCGTAAACCGGAAACGATGTCGACGAATGTCAGCGTTTTTTTGTGAGAAAAGTGGCTCTTAAAGCATCGTTCCAACTTATTACAAACGCCGAATGAATGAAATGGAAGTGGCGAACGTGGTCACCTATTCCCCAGCGCGTCTGCAAAACACGCCGAGCGCGGTTCGCACGGAAGAGTCCGGCGAAAGAAAAAAAAAGAGAAAAACAAAAACAGATTTTTTTATTTTTTTTTTTGCAACAAACTACCCTAAAGACAAAGTGCTGTGACAAAAGTAAAAAAAAACAAAAACAAAAACACGAGAGCCGGTTGAAGCGTGGAGCGGATCTGCGAGCCAGCGGCCAGCGGAGCACACGGTAAACAAAGGCCCGTTTCTGAGTGCAAGCTCCATTTTGAACAATGCGGCTTGATTTCTGTCCTGGGCTATAAATAAAATGCATACTCTGAATAACGCAAACCTGCCTTCGTCGAGCGCCGTGCGACCGCGGGCGAACGTACCTGGGGTGCTACCGAGCGTGCTGTGGCTCCTAAAACTACTCTCGGTGCAGTAGCTGGCATCATCATCCTCTGGTAGTTCCTCCAGGTAGTCCGAGTCGTTTCCCAAGGCCTCCTCTTCTTCAAGATCCGACGAAGGGTTGTCGTGCAGGAGTTCGTCTTCGTCTGACCTGTAGCTTAAAATCTCGTCCTCCTCGTCGCTGTTGTCGTCGTAAACCACCTTGGTCTGAGGCCGCCTCACTCCGCCTCTAGCGCCGCGGCCGCCTCTCGACCCCCTGCCTCTCCCTCTGCCGCCTCTGCCCCGCGATGCCGCGGCTGCCACAGCGGTAGAGGATCCAACTTTTCTACGGCCCCGGGACGAATGAAAGTTCTCTCGGCCGGAGATTTCTGTATCCACCTCCGCAGAGCCAGCGGCACAACCGCCATCAGTTACTGCCCGTCCCCGCGCCCGGGCTCTGCCTCTTCCCCGTCCACGCATCCCTCTACTCCTGCCGCTCCGCGAGCCGCGGACTGGCCCGGGTGAGCCTTCCCGCATCGCGGCTGCTTGTTTGGGCGGCCTTCCTCTTCTCCCCCTCATTGTAGGAGAGAACCTATTCTGTTCCGCTTCAATCTCGGTGGTGGAATGAGCCACACACTACGGAGAAAACGGGAAAGGAAGCAACCAATGGGTCAAGCAAGAGTTGCCTGGAAGTCCCCGCCAAGCCCCGGTCTAAATTTTTGGGCGGAAAGCTCAAACTGAATGGCCGGTGTCCCGCTCTGGGTCGCCAGCAGACGCCATTTTTCTTCTCAGCTCTCCCTCCGTTGAAAACACAGCAGGCCCGAGAACTGCGTCAAGTTTGTCGTTGACAGCGGTGGTTTTAGCGGAAGCCGGGCCTTTTCTTTCAAAGTAAAAGCCAAAAGAAACTATTAAAGTTTAATAAATTATTGTTTATCAAGGTGTATTAAGCATTAAAAAAAACGTATAGGGAGTTAACTTTGTACCAAAACACATTAAAACCCATGTGAATTTCCATTATAATACCTCATGTGATAAAAGGCTCTTCGCTACAACGCAAACAATTGTTCCACTTTAGGAAGTGCTGTGTTTTATTGTCCAACTTGACGCATCCGCGCTTGTGTTGAAGTGGGGTCACGTGACGCACTATTCTACAATAGACGCAATTGTCATGCTAGTTCATAAAATTAGTTATCCGTTCAAACGTTCACCCCCAACAGCGCTTTACTAGCGTTCGCTGGTCCTGGCGGACGGTCCGGGTCACACGCGGGTCAAGTGTATGCGGCGAAAAAACGGGTTGCACATTTTCTGCCATGTCGCCATCGTCGTCACACCGACGATAAGCTTACATCCGACAAAGAGCTCTATTACATGTGCCCGAACGCGCCGTCGGGAAAGTTGATATTTCGGTGCTTTAATTCGCACGAACGCGAGGAGAAATGAAGGTATGTTAAGTCTCAACGCGCCGCGTGCTGTTTTTATTCCAATTTTTTTACTCGTTAACAACGGAAATGGGCTCGATTCTCTTGGCAACATCCAGTTCAGTCTGCTGGCACACAGAAGCATCCGCGGAGCTCACCGGCGAGCGAACCTGCCCACCGGTGAGCTGCGATGAAGAACACTTCAAGAACGTTTGACCAAAGCGGAGCAATATAATAATAATAATAATAATAATTTCAAAAAAAAAAAAGGAAGATGCAACGCCGTGATGATGTGGATGCCGCCGACACCCGCAACTCCCGCCTCAAGCTGTCGGGTTGAGTTCGACCGCCTAAATCAATGGGTCATTCTCCAGAGTCATATTTGACTTTGCTTTCTCTCCCTTTGATCTGGTTAGCTGTGACGAAACACTGCCGGAAAAAAAAAACGCCACCTAAATGACACTATAGGATACATTCCTATCTGATTCACAAAATCCTATAATATTTGAGGGGCACCGACAACTGACACGTATACACACACGTATGTTTATGGTGTCACATATCACATGGCTTGAGCATCAGTTGTCGTGGCCGAGTGGTTAAGGCGATGGACTAGAAATCCATTGGGGTCTCCCCGCGCAGGTTCGAATCCTGCCGACAACGACTAGTCTTTTGAGTATTTTTTTTTCCTGTCAATTTGAGAAAGTTCAGAATTTAAGAGTGAGTGCAGGATCCCAGCTTTGGAGTGATTGAAGAAACAAAAAAAAAAAACAGTGGTGGACACCTTCGCTCTGTGCGAGATGTGATTGGTTAATCCCAAATTATTTTTTTTTTAAATCAAAAGATAATGAGCATAAAGTGGGACAGTGAAATTGGCAGGCCCAAGATAAATTCTTTATGGAGGTATGATGTAATTATGCACACCGTTACATGCAACGATAACACCATATTAAAAAGGAGCCAATTTATTTTTAGTTAAATTTGTTTACAATGCAGGTAATATTGAGCTCACTTATTTTATATTAACAGTAAAAATGTGCCACTTTTTATTTTGTGATTGCCAATCAGTTAAAATGAGCTGCTACATGGCAACCCATCAGCTATCGCCTATACAGGATGTGTTTGCAGGCATGGCTATGGCTCTTCTATGGCTCAAACATGCTTTGTAGAGGGGCATTAATGTTACCAGCAATGAAAATTGGTGAAAGCGCCAGTTTTCCAGCACTGTCTTGACCCTTGACGCTCGATCGCTTGATGAAATAAAAGTCAAAACATGGCACAAGAGTTTTCGCCAGTCTCATGTATTTTTAATTTGCTTTGGAAAAACCAGTTCAAAGTCACAGCTAACAGATTTACAAATATTCAGTTTTAAGTACAACATACACACACACAAAAAAAAAATTACAAAACAACAAAAAACAGGTGTCCACACATACATTTAAGCATTCAAATGGCGTCCCATTTTTAATTTAACAAAACATTACCATAATGTTGAAGCTGGTGGCTAATGCAAGTATTATACAAACCCATTATTAAACCGGTAAAAGGAGTTGCGCAAACCATATTATTTCAATGGTACAAATTTTCATCACCTTAAACATGTTAAAACATGGTTCACAGGAATTTGCAGCTCATTCAATGCCGGCATTATATTAAGAATAGTTTTAATGTACAGTGAAACTGATGCATCTTGAGTTCTCTAAAAATGTAGCAGTTGAGACACTACTTAAGGTGAATAGCTTGAGGAAGACAATATGCTCGAGTTTTCATTAAAAGAATTCCACACGCGACCTAAAACAGCTCAATAACTTCAATGGAGTATTTTCCAACGTCCTTTGTCACCTTCATCTTGTTGAGCTCCTGAAGGCTGCTCTCGATCTTCCCGAGTTCAGAAACCAGTCTCACCTGAGGACACATGAGGGTATTTAAGTCTTTAAGTCCAGTCCACAGGAACACCCGAACACTGCATTCATTACAGCACTCAAACAGCAATGGCTGCTATGTTCTCAGAATATTAGACCAATCAATATGACCAATATCAATATTTACCAAACAGAAAACCTACCTGAGACTTAACAAAGCTGTGCAGGTTCAGCAGCAGGCCTTTGGCTTCTGGAGTCATCACCAACACTGTGAAATGGGCATCCAACAACAAGCACACCCAATCCATGATCTACGATAGAAGAAAGAACCGCACAGAGTTACAAAGTCAACAGATTAATTCAATGATTTTCAAATTGCCTTATTACATTACTCATCTAAAGTTGGAACTATCACTGCTGGGAGGATCTTGAGATATTCTGTATATCTGGTTTTGTTTGTCTTCTCTCCCATTACCACTGTGAAAGAATGAAAAACTGCAAAAACATGGACCAATCAGCCGTAACATTATGTTAATATGATCATCTGCCTCATTCTATGTCTCCCTTTTGCCGCCGAGGGATGGACACCACTAAACCTGTGAGGGCTGTGGTATCTGGCAGATGTTAGCAGCAGATGCTTTAATAAGTCCTGTAGTTTGCAAGATGGGGCGTCCATGGATCGGATTTGGATATATGCAGGATTGGACTGATATTTGGGGTTTTGGAGTCCGAGCCAAACACCTTAATCCAGCTGTGCAGGACCCATACGCGACAAACTGCCACGGACTGTGCATTCTGACACCTTTCTATCAGAACTAGCATCAGAAATTTGAGCTCGAGTAGCTCATCTGTTGGACTGGACCACACGGACCAGCCTTCACTTCTCACATGCATCAGTGAGCCTCGGATAGATACCGACCACTGCGGACCAGGAACCCCCCCCCCGCAAGAGCTGCGGTTCTGGTGATGTCCTGACATCACAATTTGGACCTTGTCAAAGACGCTCAAACCCTCACGTGGGTCCATTTTTCCTGCTTCTAACACGTCAACTTTGACAAACTGCTCACTTGCTGCCTAACATATCCCACCCACTGCCAGGTGCCATGGTAACCAGATAATCAGTATTAGGTCGTAATGCTGATCAGTGCATTTTCTACTTGAATTACCATTTGGCGGATGTTTGCGTCCACCGACTGCTCATGCAGCAGTGTGAATGCATGTCTGAGTCACCAAATATGGAGGCAAAACTTTGGAGGAACCTACTTATTCCTTTTTTTCCAAAGTTATGGCCTTAAATTAATTGCCAGAAGCAGTTACTGCACACATTTCACATGTCCAAGCCCATTCAACCTTCCGAGATAATAAATGCCATCACTTCAACGTTTCATGCCACGACGCTCGTTCAGAATTTTGTCACGGAAAGAATTCCACACCGACCATCTGCCAACAAAATGAACAAGATACTTTTGTTGTGCCTTCGGACTGATATGACAGATACTAGCTGCACTGAAGCGAGCCGTCAAGTGAGGCCACCCTAATTAGTGGTCCTCGTTGCCCACAGCTACAGACCTGCGTCAAACTTGGCGATCTATATCCAGGCATCTGCGGGGAAGCATCTTGGGAAAACTTTAGGTAGAGGAACTGGAGGTACTGGAGGAAAAGCTGATGGGATGAGAGAAACAAACAAAAAAAAAAAATCAACAAAATTTATTGTCTTGACTAGCATCCTCAGTTGGTTCAGCCAATCACTATGCATGAACCGTTTGTCACATTAAGCAATCGTAAAGCTTATTATAGACTCTATGGATAAAAGCGGCTAAGTGCAGAGCTGAGAACCGTATCCAGTGTAGACCATTACAAAGAATCCCAGAATAGGTTAACTTAGAACAGCACTATCCACGAGGATGGTGCAAACGGTTTCATTTTAAAGAGGGAGAGAACTGATCAGACAGTACTCACAATAACGTGCTGCGAAGAGAGGTCTTTCAAGTGTGGGAGGAGGAAATTGTCGCTGTATGCCGTCTGCAGAACTTCATTTCTGCACAGCTTGAGTTAAGATCTCACACTTTCCACATTTACCTTTTTTTTTTTTTTTAAATGTATGACTCTTTTAGAACACATCATTGACATTCAAGAAACATTTTGCAGCTGGGGACATGAGGCATAAGAATATCTGAATGGAGAGCTACTTTCTTTCAAATGTCAAACGTCATAATGCTGTGCCGTCTGGCTGTGCAGTGGAGGGATACAGTAGAGCAGCCTTGTGTAATCCCACAGGACAAATCTGTTCAGGTGGATCTGGGGTCTTGTGCATGTCTTCTGCTTGGGGCTTTGTGACAGCTCCACCTACACTGGGGGCATCTGAGCCGTCCTCCTCAAAGGAAGTGGGGCTGAAACCATTGCGCAAGCCCACCTGGCTATGCTCCCTAGAGGTTAGCGTTTCCATGAATGAGACGCTGTCAGGTTCCAAGCTTATTTTCTCCGCATCGACATCTGGCACACTGCAGAACCGAGGGCGAAGAACACATGGTCACGTTATATCACATCAAGTCAGGCCAATAATAAGAGCCCTAAACCACTTATCAAACCAAACTTTGGTGCCATCCAAAAAGGACACAGCTATAGAGACATCAGTTAACACTGAGATTTTACCTGATGAAGGCCTTGAGACAGGCACAGGTTACAGATTCTGGTATGTCCGGGAAGAACTGCAGGCAAAGCTGACACAGGAAATAATCCTTCTTCTCCAGGGCCAGCAGCACAAGGTCAGGACATATGCTGTTGGAGGTCATGACGGTCGCATTCGTCAGAAATAACAATGGCTGATTCACCCTTTCATCCGATTCACATTTTTGGCATGAAATGTGCAACCAAGCTCTATTATGAGACGTGCACTGAACTGCATCCTGCAGCCAAAAGGTTACTATGCTTTTAACATTGTTCTTCAGCCTCCATCAAGCAACTGGAGGTCTCATTTGACATTTATTTTCTGGTCTTGAGCATGCATGCACCCAGCGAGCTGCAACAACTACGGAGGACTCAAAGCGCAGAAATAAAAACATGCAGAGCGATGAAATACAATGAGATTCAAAAGCAAATCCACTTCCTTTATACCGTTTTACACATTTTACTGTGCCAAGATTAAAATTACCAAGCACTTTGTCATTCAATTCTGAATGAAATGGGATTTTTCATACATCAAAATCAAATCCCAACGCGGAAAACAGAGTGCATTGTCTATATGTATTATCCATGAAAGAGAAGAATTGATAGGAAATGCAAAGCACTGTAAATTGAAGTTGCATTGAAGCTGTTGAAGGAGACAAGAACATGGGAAGGAATTTGGGTCTCTGATGGCAGCTGTGTTCACCGGTCCAGGGAGATGTTTTTCAATGAGACTTAACCTTTATGTACATTTTTCACCGTCAGCAGCACTGCTGCAAAGTATATTTTGTTTGTTTACACTTCTACGGTACAATTTTGGACAAAAAACAACGAGAGGATGGCAAATCCAAAGTCAGTGGGAGCAGCCCTGCAGAGGCTAGAGTAACCCCCCATACAAAGCTCTGATTCGATTACACTTTTTTTTTTTAGCATGGATGATGCATTTCCAATTCCAAAAAAATGAAAATCTGACAATGATACTGTTTTGTATTTATTGTTGGTAACTCAATGTTCCCATCTGCAGGACAGATTTCTGTAGGCAATCCAAGTTTTCCATATGGCGAGGTTTTTTTTTTTATCGAATTCATTCCAATTAAAAAGTCTTGAGATATAACATTTGTTTTCCTTCGAGCCATTTCCAATCATTGTGGAATGTGGGTATCTAAATCTCTGATTTTAAAATGCTTTCATAGCCAGGTAAGAGACTGAGCCTGGCTGGCCTCACTGACCTGTGGCAGAGGCATCGAGTGTGCACTAGTTGTGCCAGGGTGCTCGGGGGGTAGAAGGCTGCATCAGCCAAGCTACGGGACACCAGCGATAATGCCAGCTGCCCCACTAATGGCTGCAGGTCCTGGATGTCGGCCCTGGAAAAGAGGCCCTCCACTTCTTTCTGGATGTCTTCTACTGGAGCGGTCTAAGGTGAAAAAAATAATATGTTTTGTCAGTTCTTGCATTTTAGAATTTTTTAACACACTAATAATTTCACTCCAAGGAAGCATGGAGATCAGTATATAAAAAAATAAAAACCTTTACCTTGACGAGCTCCAGAACTTGATCGACTGTTAAACTAGGCGCTAGTTGGGTCTTTCGGGTTGTTCTCTGCATGAAAGGACAGTGGAATCAAATGAAGGGGCTGCTATATTTAGCATGGGCATCACTAAGCCATTACTCTCCAGACAGCATGGCCATCAAACATGCATGGAACTGTTGGAATGTAGTGACTTGTCACTTGCAAAAGTTATTTCACATTATTTCAGTCACTAAATAAGCTGCAAATACATCTATTGTAAAATGATTTAGGTTGCCAGTGTCGGTAAAAGAATATGGTTCTTTCAGGTTATTTTAACCTTGGACAATGTTTTATTTTCATTGCTTGTACTATATTTCACCTAGTTCTGTAAAGCGCTTTGTAACTGTGCTCTTTGACAAGTTCTAAAAACAAAACTAGTTATTACAATTACTATTATCCTATTACATTATGTAATTTTGTACATTTTGTAAAGACTGCACCACTATCAAATATTATATAAAGTTAGTGCAAATTAATCAGTTAATTACTTAGTTTGTTTACTAGCTTCTGGTCTCGGGAACACCCAAGAAATGCAAGAGGTGAAAAATCCATTCAAGCACCATGTCCTGTTTTGCCTTGATAGCAAATCAATTATAGCTATCTATCATACCGTCTTCCTGGTTTCCACTGTCCTTGAGGCCTGAGCTTTCTCTCCATGTAGAAGATTATTCCAAGATGGTACAGATGCCAGAGCTTGGGATTCTATAAATGTTGAAAAAAGACATTTTATTGAGTGAGCATCAGAATTTTCAATGCAGAATCACTCCTTAGGCCTCAGTGGGTGCAACAAAATTTCAGTGACTTCAGCATTCAGGCATTAACAGTGGCTTTTGTCCGGTGGTGCTGAACAAACCTATTCCTTCTGCAGAATCAGCACGAGCTCACCTTCAGTCCTGGCCTGCTTCAGTTTTCCGAGGGCGGACGCGAGGGAAGATCTGGCGCACTCAAATGGAATTACAGAAAGCGTTTTCCCATGTGGAATGAATAACTTGTTGGAATACCTCCAGAGCTAAATCAGAGGGAACAGGAAAGACACAAAAACGGGAATTAAAAGGTGCAAGCAAAATGACCTCACGGTGTCTATTTATGCGCCATTCAAGGTTGTTAACTGCTGTAAAGTTGTGAGGAGGGACTGGGAGCCCTGTCACAGTGGAGAGCAGACAATGCTCTACCAAAGTCATACAGTCCTCCATCAGCACCCAGCAGCTGGAAGGACAGGGAACATTGGCCTCTGGTAAGAACAGCAAGGGAAGTCTGAATGGGAGGCAACTACAAACCTCAACATTAAGCTCACCGATTAAGAATTCAAGAGCCTAGCTGCTAGCGTGGCTACAAATTATGAGAACTGTGAACAGCGTGATGTCGCATCTGCTAACGGCTAAATATAAACATTAGAAAACATTCAGCTTGGTGGGTTATGTGCATTTGGTACACCAATGCTTTTCCTACCTGTCCAAAGATTTTACCCGCAATTTCTTTTCCTGCCTGGAGTGTTTGGAAATTGGTATTCCAGATGCAGAGAAAGTCTGAAAGAAGGACAAGAGCGCCGTGAGGCCCATAAAGACCCAGATCAGATACTGGACTTACACGGCTGCAAGTCATCATCCTCCTGCGTTTATTCGGAAAACAAGGCCCACATCAGATTGGACGCCATCAAAAGACGTTTAATCTCAAGTTTAAGATATAAATCATACAACATTTAATTAATTTTCAACCAAACTTGATTGCCGCGAAAGTACAAGCAGTAGAACCACTTTCAGATCAGTCTTTCAATGATGAAAATTATACAAACGCCTCATTAGAACATGCTTTGCACGGGTATTACTAGACCTATAATGTATTCCTTAATATGCCCCAGCTGCAGACTGTGTACCGTATACTGTTTTGTGGTTAACATAAAAAAAAAAGCTTAAATTCCTTGCAGATGTGACTCTCTTTTCTCCTTTCCGACTACTTTTCTTTTATGTTCTCCATTCAACATGGTGACCATCCCTATAGCCTCCTGTTTGAAAAATAAAAAACTTTTGATCACAAAAAAACAACCTTGAATTCCATCTAAAACTTTGGGTAGCCACTGTTAACCAAACGTTGTTCCTGTAGCTGCCTCACCACCACTCTGCATATTGCACTTATTCAGTTTCTTGCACCAGGTTGTAGTGAGTGTTCTGTATTCTCTGGTGCCAGCTGGTGGGAAAATAGTGACTATCAACACTGCACTCAAAAATCAAGCACTTATGCAGGCCAAACATTCAGATTAATTAAATGTGAAAACAAACCTCAAACAGAGAAGTATGAGCGGGGTTCATGGCGTTCATTTGATGGTATTTTACCTTTACCAGCTCCAGCGGAGGGGTGTGGAACTCCAACCACAGCGACATGGGCTTCGTCCAGGATCAGGGCTGATGCTGCTTCCAGCAGGCCCTCGTCGACAGAGAGACCCAGAAGCAGGATCCGGGGCAGTGGAAGAGCCTCAGCCCCCTCGCCAGCCCCAGGGCCCCGCACAGAGATGACGCTCTGGTACACATGACCATTGGGGTCTGGAAGTCGGAAAAATGATGAACCACAAATTATGTAGTGGGAAAAACAATTCAGAGAACTAACTGCGTAACATGGTATCTAACTTGTGGAATTTATCCTATAATTAAGAGCAGCACAGCTTAGCAGATGCGGAGCAGCGTGGCACTGTGTTGTTAATCAAGGTACCTTGCTTTCATTGTATGGTTTGCTCATCTTAAAAGGCCATCAACCACTTAAAAGTGGGTCACATCCACACAGTCACATCTCCGCTCAGATCAGCAGTGTTACAAAGT
The DNA here is from genome assembly GCA_901007715.1 of Dactylopterus volitans. Taxonomy (NCBI): domain Eukaryota; kingdom Metazoa; phylum Chordata; class Actinopteri; order Syngnathiformes; family Dactylopteridae; genus Dactylopterus; species Dactylopterus volitans. Next base: position 28,416 of record CAAKHG010027675.1, on the reverse strand, counting down.
AAAGACGAGAGAGGCTAATAGAAACAAGGACATGACTGTGACTAAGCAGTTCATAAATTAATTAATAAACATATGGCTGACTTAACAATTGAATCATGTTACCATTGTTTGTTTGCCATGTCTGCTGATTACATAGCAAAACTAGAATTTTAAATATTATCATTTTAAAACATTGTTTTCACTAAAGTGAATGGCCACATGATGACTAAAACGACATTGACAACATAAGATAAATTTATGGATCACTTTCAGATGAATCTGATAAACATCAAAAACACTGAAATCTAACTGGAATAAAATAGAAAAGACTGAAAACTTCAAAAAGGTGATGAAAAAAAGGCTGAAAAAAAGAAACATAGATCCTACTGACTCTTCGTGTCCTGGAGGTGATCGCTTTTTACAGAATGTTACAGTTCATCAGTGTGGATGCTCACATGGGTATCCTGATAGCTTATTAGATATAGTATACCGAAGATCCTTCACATCCTTCTGCAACAATGCTCTGAGCTCCATAAGTTGTGCCATGGTCAGGGTTTCCATTGTCCGGGAATTGGTAAAATACCGGACTTTGGCATGCTTTACAGGCCAAAGTCCGGTATTTGAATATCTCCGGTCAAAATGTCCGGTGAAAATACTCATCCATAGCACAATTTCAGTTGTATTAAAATAGATAATTTCCACAACATTTAATGAAAAAAAAAAAAAACTTTTTTGCGAATGAGAAGTGTGTGTGCGAATGAATGAAAGAATGAATGAAAATGTGGAATGAAACTTTTTCTGCACGGAACGAAACTTGTCGCATTTGTTTCATTACATCTGACAAACCGCGCATCACAACAGAGAGGTCTTTGACATGGCGAGACAGGCGAATCTTAAAAACTACTTTCTGAAATGAAAAAGTTCTAATAACGAGGGTGGTGATCAGTAATAACTCTAAAATGCGATTTGAAGAGGTGGAGACCACCACAGATGTTGCCGCGGCTCGCGCCGAAACGTCGTTTTTTTTTTTTAGAAGTTATGCACGTGAGTCAATTGACGAGACTTATTTTATTGATAATAGCCTACTTTTCAATAAAAACATTATAAAATGACTTGCACTGATATTATTCTACTGCATATGACTGATTTTTAAGCTCAATAAATTCAGATAGCCTATTTGACCGGAATTTCAAACATTTGTCCGGTAAATTGAAAAGCTGCCGGTCACGTTGTCCAGTGCCAGTTTTTATCACTAGCCACGGTGCCAAATCTAAGCATATAAATCCAAACATACGAGTAAGCTATGGGCAGGCCAGGTTTCGGAGCACTTTCTTTCACGCGCCCCTTCCTCGCTGCACGTAATCAAGCTGTTACCATTTGCTATCTTCCGTTGGCAACAAAAAGAAAAATCACTCCCTTTAAATGTCATCACAGACAACAACGTGCTGTGTCGACTCTCCTTCATTTCCATAATAGTCGCCAGCGCTGTCAAGCCGTGACACAAACAGTATTTTCACAGGAAATTCAGGCTTACACAGATAAAGCAGGCGGATGTGCTTATCGGTGTAGGAGGCAGAGAAGCTGAGCGGGGAGAGGCCGGGCTCCTCTCTCTCCAGCCGGTACCGCTGCAGGGTATTGGGATTCAGGCTCTGCAGATAGAGGAAATGGCCTCCCTTCTGTGGGGAGATGAGGAACGCCAATCAAGGAAACGGGCATTTAGAAGCACATGCTAGAAATACGAGAAATAGTTGATGCAGATATGTGAGGCAGGACACATACAATTTGTTAAAATCAAACATTTATGCTACCTGTTCAGTTGTGAAGACCACAAACTGCTGCGTCTCTGCCACTATGTTGGTGCTCCACCTAATAACAAATACATTCATGGACATGTGACAAGACATAATCAAGACTACAGCACAGTGGCGGAAATCGGGAAGGCTGATCAGGCTGTAGAAATTTGTTGGGAGAGAAAACCGTGGCAGAACCACGCAAGAAGAACCCATGTCAAAATCGACCTATTCTTCCCCAAACCCAACCCTGAAATCCAATGGCATGATAATCTGTGACTAACGCGACACATACTGCATACCTCTGTACTAAGTCTGAAAGTTGAGAGCTGTCGGCCTCAACACACACGTCAACTGCTAATGGTTGAGACTTGCTAGGAAAGACTGATGATACAGTGTTATGACGCTGTTCAGACGTGATGCTACTGACCTGATGGCCTCCTCGGGAGCCAGGACCTCCTCCACAGACTGCTGGGGAGCAGAGAGGAGAGAGTCAAGGAGTCTGACAGCTCCTCTGTGGAACAGGACCACAGGATCTCCTCCAGGTACACAGTGGACCCTCCAGACATCTGAGGACACCTAGAGACAACACACGGGAGACCAATGTGGCCACAGGTTTGTTAACGAATGCGGCCACAGGTTTGTTAACGAGAGATAAGCTATTTACAACAAGATATGACTTTGAGGACTCTAAAAATGTTATACAAAATTAGCAAGGCAGTCAAAGGAAAAAATTTTTTTTGATCTATTAAAGTGGTTGAAAGCTCCATTGGCTACGGGAGTGATGAAGTAAAATAAACCCCTCTGTAGCCTTTTAGAGGAATGCCGAACAGTCACCATTAGAGGGCATTATCAGTCACCTCCTCAGATAGTTTGGATGGAATGAATTGTATTTTAAAATAATCCCAGACAATAACTGCACCGCGTTCGAGATTCCCGCAGTGAAAAAAAGTGAGCGCATTTCTCTCGAGTCTCTGTAGCCTACATTACTTTCTACAGCCTGCTTACAAAATATGTTCAAAACCTTTATCTATCAAATAGAAAAATTTATGAAATCTACTTTAACAGATACATTCAATGTGACCTGACGTGAAGCTTCATGCGGGGAGCCATGTTCACACTTACAGTTGCTTTGAATGCCTTATCTAAAAGAAGGTCTTCTTCCTTCCAAATTCTGATCACCTTTAAAACAAAATGAAAGGTTATTAGACATTATTCCGCAAGGGACATTTCTGAAAGGTCAGATATCTTGAGGCTGAGTTCATAACAGAGAACATTACATTCGGAACCCCATTGATCATGGAGTTTACACATTAGAAAAAAAGCTACAAAGACGTGGTCCATCAGTTTAAAATTGTCCTGAAATCACAATATATTTTTTAAATATTTGTATCACATATATCTAGCACTGGCAAGTGACACCAGTATAAGGCCCAACAAAAAAACAGAAAAAGGTTTTGTGGATCATTTTAAGGTTTGTAATTTCCAAAAAAAATGATCTGAAAGTTTTGATAAATCATAATTATCGACCACTGTGGCTGACTGACAAACTAGATGGCTAGCTAAGCTGTGCCAACTCTAATGACGTTTTTCCTTTCCTCTTACCCCACGCTTGAAGACAAATCAAATGGAGGGTCAACACTTTTAACAATGACGATTATGTCTGACTATATTTCGCTTTGCCATCTCACATGAAAAATCAGGTGACCACACTAGCTATCACTCAGTGGGAAAATGTTGGTAAAGGAGCAAGACGGACAGCTTTCTGCCCAAACCGTTATTTGATGGTGGCAACATCGTCCAGCATAATCAACGCACGTACTTCTTTAAGTGTGTGTTGACAACACTCAGGGTCTTCAGCTACAGGCGCACTGGCAAGACAAGTGGGTGGAGTGCAGCCTCCTGCTCAGAGTTATCATTCTTATTGCCTTTTAATGCAGCCACAGCCACCATACAGTTGCTCTCACTTGCATATACCTTTGTTTCTGCGTTACAGACAACAAAGTCTGATATAGTGCTTTTGTCGCGGCCTATGAGCGAATTGCTGGGGAGCAGCGTTTATTCCAAACCTCCGGCACTGTGGTGATTAATCATCATCTCACATTCACAGCGACATCTGATGAAATCAAAACAAACCCGGGTGAATGACTACAGCTCGTCTGACCATTCGGCTATAATAAAATTAAAATACTTGACCAGATAAAAGATGAAATGCAATTTAAGGCTGCCTGCTGATCAGCTTACATCGCCGTGGTGCGATCTGCGCCGTTTGGCTCCTGCAAACCCAAATCAATATCTGCCACAAATCCCTCCTTCTCTCGTTTGTCTTGAAGTGCCATGCTATATCTACTGACACTCAGCAGGCTGTTTTTGACCAACAATGAAAATTAGTTCAACTAAGTCTTTCGCACACCTGGTAAATACATAAATACGAGGGAGAAAAAAAAAACATGCAAACAATAAAACCTCACAAACAGCAGTTTGCATGTTGTCAAAGCAACATTTCAATTGTTCCTTTTTCAACAAACTGAGAATTACACAACTTCTGCCATGGCCCTATTTAAGGCAAACATCGAGTCCGTTAGTCGCACTGCAGCAACCAAAGCAAAGCCCAGAATCTCAGTCTATGTGCCCATCTCCGTTTTTCTTCTACAAACAAACGTGTACCTTGTTGTCTGTGACAGCCACATATTCTTTCGTCTGCGGGTTGTAGACTGCTGGACAGGTCAGACACTGTCCTTGTTTCACCGTCCAGCTCCCGAGCGGCTTCTGGTCTGAAACCTGTAAGAGACATTAACAAGAACCTCCCAGTCACATCACTGACTCCCCTTTGAGGAAGTCTCAACCCCCCCTCTTTACCTTTACCTCCGATTGTTAATTTAAGTGTTTATCATAAGTTTTCTTACACTGTGGCAAATTCTGATGTGCAAATCTTGCTTTTGTTAAACCCTTTAAAACTATGAAGCAGTTTGATTTAGTTGAACCACCACATAGTGTTCGCTACTTTTAAGCAGTTAATAACTTGCTGACGTCGAATAAAAACCCCCCTAGCGAATGAAGGCTTTATGAACGATGACATGTTACCTTAACACGCCTGCTGTCCAGGTAACAGTAGCTAGCAAAGACGTGCTAGCTGATGTTAGCCAACATTTGTCCATCTCCCCTCAGGCTCCAAACATTACTGCACCCTTCGCTGTCTATAAACGAATGACGAGCAAACGTTGTATAACAGCTACTTCAGCTCTCTGCCTTGTTTACTCTGGGTTTTTTTGTCACTGTAGCTGAGAGGAGTCGAGGATGCCAACACGAGTTGTGCAAGTCGCACCGTCCATCTGGCGCAGGTTAGCGGAGCCTACTCACGAAACCGCTAAACGTTACCTTGTAAAGAGTCACAGATCTAGTTGAGTCGGTGACGATGACATGGTCGCCGTCTCTCTCCACCTCGACGCCCCGAATACCCGAATTTGACAGATTTTGAGCTGGAACAAGTCCACACAACGTGTATCCCTCGTACAGCGCCGCCATGATGGACGAGAAGAGAGCGAGAACTGTTGGATCTCGCGATAATGGTCGAAAGAGGGTGGGGGCGGCCGCGGAACAAGAGAGTGAAGACGGCAACTAAGTAAAATTGTAATAAATAAATAAATAAATAAAAAAGTGTTGTGTAGAGCAAATGTTCAGTGTTTCGTGATGTGGTATGACTCATTATTATACGCATTCATAAAAAATGCAGCACAACTTATGAGGTATATTTGTCCATCTCTACGAGAAGTTTCAACCAAGGTGCGTTCGAGTGCTTGCTGAAGCGGAGTACAAATCACTTTTTTTTTAAATCAGATAAACAGCCGACTTCAAGCCAAAAAAAAAAAAGTTTCAGACATTAACTTTTGTCACTAGTTATCAAATTCAGTTTTGTGTCTCAGACTGGATGTACTGTTCCATTGGCATTTCTAAAATCACATCACAAAAGAGACATTTATTTTAAACTCATTGATCAAACACAAAGTATCTTCTCTCACACAGAAATGCTAGGTTGCAGTGTCAGGGCATTTGAACATCTCATATTGTCTCTGTATGATTAAATTAAGCTATATACCAAGGAAGCTATAACTGCCATGTACAGTACTAGGGTCAAATACTGCTATGTATTGGCCCTTTCAGGATGGTTCCATTCCATTTACTCTTTCATGAAGCCGTGCTCGTGAGTGAGCATTTATTCTATCTTTGAATGAGAATCGTTTGCTTGTGTATTGTTTGCTCATCAAAATGACGTATTAGCCCAAAAAATGTATTTAAATTGAAGCGAGCAAACAGACCTGGCAAATCTGCTGTTGGCGCATGAAAATCCTAATCCAAATGGCCGGAACACCAAAACCTTCAAATGTTGCCTCAACGTTTGTGGGAGGCAATATGAAAACATGACCATGACCGTTTTTTCAATAAAATACTGAACTACCATTTATGGAACATAAACAAAAAATTTTATATAGATATTGGCCTTCTAGCATATGCTATGCATTCAATTATGGCATAGTTAAGCATTTGCAGTAAAGATCATTTAAAGATATTTCAATTCTGTCAAAAGAGTTTGGGAAATCTCTCAGGCAAAAAGGCTGGGTCCCAGAATTCAAGTTCTTTTTAGGATATGAATAAAGAATATAAACACCTGCCCAGCATATATTGTTTCTTTTTTTCAGCTTCTGTTATTCTTATAGTTGACAAATTAATCATCATCATCCTTATCATCATCATCATCGCACTGAAAGCACCCCTATCTCAACCAGGACCGGGTCACATCGAGCAACTCCTGATTTCGTTTAACCGGAATTGTGTCATGGAAAGCACTCGAGGTTGGGTCGGGTGATATGATTTAATTTCACATACTCGTAACACACCACAACCACATTCGACATTGTCGCGGTTGATCGGTCGTCACAGAGGGGACCTTCTGCTGTTTTAGCACTGATGGATTTCCGATGGAAGAGACCCCGAATCAAGGTTGTATTTTAAAGCGCTGGGCTCTGGAGAAGAGAAAGAAAGACACGCAGAGCAGGTTAGAATGCTTACTAAAGCAGCACAACTGTTATCTGATATTTCACAAAATTGTAAAGAAACACAAATCCCCCACTGCCCCCCAAAATGACAGGATTTTTTTACTCTTATTTAACTATCCATCTCCTACTGAGCATAGGAAGTTTTGCTCAATTTCTGCATAAGTGTGTAAATGCCCCTGGATGGCCACAGAGAGAAAAAAAACTGTAAATCAAGGCCACGTTATGCTATGCTGAGAGCTCAAAATGATATTGCGGGCACACATGATACAATTTGTCCCCACATTTTTATTAATTTGTGGTCAAGAGATTCAAGTCAGATGCTTTAGTTCACTTGTGCACATGGCACAAGAGAGCCGGCGCAAAATACCAGGCCTGATTCAATAAGTTTTGGAAATCTAACTCTCGGTAGGCGTCCGCGCACATCCACACTGTTCGTCTCTGCAAGCTGCACTGCCCAAAGTTCCCTCTGCGCTAGCCGCATTTCGTGCACACAAATGAAATGGACGCGCGCGCATGAGTTGTGTCTTGTGGCCATGATTTCATCGAAGCGCGGGAATCAACTGCGTCTCGCATGCACAGAGGAGTGTTCGGCGCTCTCGGATTGATAAAAGTGGCCACACGCGAGTGTAGTAACTAACGGCTGCTTCATGTCCTGCTCCCTACCTTCGAAGCATTCAGGGATGATGAGGTTTCCATCAAGGCACTGGGCTGGCACTGCGTAGCCACAGTCTCGGTCCTCGTTCATGCAGTAGACCGAGACGAGATCTTTGTGGAGGACTTTGTTTGGTTTCAGATCTGCGATCCATAGCTTTTTACCTTTGTATAATATTCTTCCTCTTTGTATATTGACGCTGCAAGGAGCTGCAACACACCCGACAGATCATTATTCTTGAGATATGATTTTGTGCATGTTGTGATGTTCTACTACGACAGAAATAAACGAAATGGACCATTTTGGAAGATTTGCTTTGCAACCAGCTGTTTTGCATTTTAAGCCAGACCTGCTTAAAGTAATCAACGCTTTTCCCAACTGGACTGCAACTTATTCAGCATGGAGTTGCTATATAGAGACATTCAGCTCTCTATATAGCAACCTTCAGCTCACACAATCACCAAAGAAACCCTTGGCACCAAAATGTGCAACGTAACATCAATCTCATATTGACCCTAAATCCCACCTTTGCAGGACGGCTTCTCAGACCAATTCCCGTCGTGCTGGCAAACAACTTGTGCGCTCCCTTCCAGCATGTAGTCCCCTGTGCAGCCATACATCACCGTCTCCATGTAATCGTAGTCTCTCTGGTAATTGCTTGACATATAACCCTCGGGGATGTTCTCCGGTGGATTGCAGGTCACCACTACACAGGGGCAAATGCGGCACAATCAAGGGGGAGATGTTCAAGAGCGTGTCAGACGTTCACCAGTAAAGTCCACTGTGCTGCAAAATGTTGCGGTCAGAAGTGCACTCCCGTCCAGATTTTGTGCAGTTGCATCCAATCACTCGTTTAATGTGTGAGAATGCAGAGACATAAGTGTCTGGAACAATTCTGACTTTTATGACCGTCCATTCACCAGGTGTGACATATCCACTTACTGAGTGGAACAGTGTTGATCCAGTCAGCCATCGTGGCTTCTGATTGGAGTTTGTCAGAAACATTAACTGGCTTGCTCGGTTGTCTTCTGTTATGTGTAAACTTTTTTTTTTTTTTTTTTTAAAGACAAACAGATCCTCCTCACCAAAGTCGAATTCTGCCACAGCATTACGGAAAGCCAAAGTCCTCAGCGGAAAGTCCTCAGTTTCCCAACTATTCCAACTGTACATGGTGACTTCACGCTTCATTTTTTTTTTTTTTTAACTGGCGCTTCATTTTAATTGCTCAGCACCCGGCCACGTCTCTAACTGGCAGCGGAAAAGAGGCTCTGACTATCCACTGGATGTGGACTGGAGTGATCAACGGACGCTTTGCTCCCCATAATCGCCAAGTCTTGGCCAGAAAACCTGAAGCAGAGCCTGAAATTATTGAAATTTAGGTTGCAGTAGCAGGAAAAATTTGAGTTTGAGTGCTTACTAGACACTGTATATACTTAAAACACACACTTGTGAAGTCTGATTTGAATATTGGGTGTGGTGTGTCACATGACTGTCTGCTGATGAAGCCCACATGAACCTGCTACCTGCTGGTCTTTTTGTGTTGAGGTCCATTTGATGTCTGATGCTGACCAGGAATCATCTTTGAAAAAAAGTCAGAGATGTTGTATTGCACACAAATTGTCCTCAGCCCACACACCTCGACATTCAGGCATCCCGGTCCACTCTCCGGACGCGGTGCACTGCGCTCTTGCGTTGCCAAATATCGCGTACGGAGGCAGGCATTTATACGTCACGCTGTCGCCGTAGTACGTGCTATTCCCGCTGACTCTGGTGTCATAGATTGCCATTCCAAACTGTGGGATTGGAGCCAGACTACAGGAAACACCTATGATTGAGGAGACAGAGAATTTGCATTTATACCTGCATTCATACATGGATATATGTGTATCTATGGCTAATTTTGATTTTTGCATTTGAATAGAGTATATGTCACACTTCCTAGGTTAACTGATGCATGAATGATAGCTTTGTTGCGGTCCAAATTGGAGCCCAAATTGCACAGAGCCTTTAAACTCAAAGTTCTCAGGATTCCCTGGTCTAAAGAATGTTGCAGAGGGTTACATACGCCTGCACTCTGCCAGCGAGGAGCTCCACGTCCCATTGGCTTGGCACACAGAAGTGTTGGCTCCATGCAAGACGTACCTGTGCAGAGCAGCCATGTCAGTTCTCAATTCCTGGTTACATCTCACGCCGGGAGGCGAAACACGCGACTCGGATCAACTCGGACGAACGCATTCGTAATTCGAATGCTAATGGGCCAGGTGAGTTTTAAAACAATGACGGAGGAGTTTCATACGTGTAAAATGGAATAGACGCTTTCCTGGTTTGGTCTTTGATACGACTAAAGTGCTCTGTTCACTGTGTCTGCGTGACGTTAGTCATCAAAAACGTGGAGGGTTTGAGAAAATGACAGTGTGGATTCACACTTCCCTCTTTAGGGGTCAGGTTCAGCTGCATCAGCGGACACGACATGACAACAAGAGGTTATTTACCCCACATCGCAAGTGTAGCGCACGATACTCTGGTACACCGTATCCTCATAGTACAGTTCTCCATGGGACAGTGGACGAGGAGGAGGACACTCCTTTACTGCAAGAGAGAATGCATTTGGGAACTTGCACACTTTTTGCTTTTTCAGTTATTCTCTTAACAAGCGGCGCGAACGCCCGCATGCATCTTCTGTCCTGGCGTATGACGAACGAACACTAAGGATCGCACGCGCGGTTGTTACGGTTTTGAGGTGCCGTGATCGCCGCGAAACCGTGTTATCGCGAGGCTGCCGAAAATCCGATCTGTCACAGAAACCCAATAATAAGTGAGACCCACGCCGGCATTTGAGTTTGGTTTTTGTCCATTCTCCACTGGCCGTGCAGTAGATCTGGCGAGGGCCAAACACTGTGCTGTAACCCTGTTGGCAGGACAGCGCCAGCTCTTCACCGGGGTTGAAGAACCTCTGGAGACCATCCACTTGTGCGTTGGCGGGGAGCTCAGGCCTGGGACACACTGCAGGGAAAAAGAAATTTGATCAGAATCGCAAGAAAGAAACAAAACGAAGACAAGCAAGACAAACCCCGCTCGTGTGTATGTCGCTAATGAAGCCACATTGCAGGGCGGTCCATCGATACTCAGCGCCTGTTGTCGACGCAATTATGTCTGCGCATCTTAGCAATATTTACCAACATCTTTTTCTTTGTGATCACAATTTTTCATTTTCAAAAAGACACAAAAACAATACAATAGCTCTTCTCCTGAGGTAGCCTCTTATGGAAACAGCTATGTCTGACCATGCCTGTACAGTAGTTGGTCTGGTTCGTTTGAGTCGTGCCGCTGTACACTCAAGAGAAGCCATACTCTGATAGGATGCCACCCAGTAGTGAGTCAAGGATATATTTTGGGATTACACTACAGTGATAGAATAGGCTTCTTTGCTGCAGTTAGGCCTGCTAACAAAAGTATACGTTGTTTCAAGTTGAGAGATAGCAATGAATCATCGCTGAAGGCAAAGGTGGGGGCTAGGCAGTGTTGCAGACCCCAACAGCTCTGACAGCAACAACATAACACAAACCCCAAAATCGCTGATCACTGAGCATTCCCAAAACACATGCGTTGTTCCGCCCAGCACCTCAGCTTGGCAATGAGCACAGTCAGGATTAGTGCTCAATTTCATCTTAAAGCGTTTGACAGGGGTAGCGCACGCTCCGTGGATCTTTTTAAAATGTATGAGTCGATGCACCTGATTTTTAGAAGCAATGTTCAGATTGGACCATATACGTTCCCCATCAGGCTCTAAACCGGTGCTCTGAAGATCTTTTTCCCCGCACACGTTCAGCCGCCAGCGCATCAGTCGATCGATCAAGTAGTTATATATACTCGTTACGATCCCTCGAGAGCCCTGGCCAGGAGCAATCCATTTCTCCATAGGGTGTTCTGGCAAAGGCTTACCCCATATTTACCAACATCGACTTTTCTGATGCAGTGCTACAGCATATTATCAACATTTAAAGAGAAATGTGTGAACAAAATCCTGAATGTGCGCTCCGCACGAAAAACCAAAGTACATTTCCACCGAGTTGCCTCGCTGACCAGATTACACACACACACATGCACACACACACGCGTGCACACGCAGAAAATAGTGAACAGAAAATAATGATACCATTTCCTTCTGAGGCCCCCGTGGTAAGATATACAAACGGGCAGAGCAGCAGCAAAGTCAGCATACATTCCATTCTCAGCAGAGGTGTGCAGATGTTCCTCGGTTCTCTAGGTGGTGTCGGGCTCAAATACTGATTCTCTCTCCACTCTGCCTCTGCTGTTTGTGCTCCAATGCAAGTAAACAGAAAAGAGAGGCATGGCCCAACTGATCACTGCTGGTCCTTGTTTTGTTTGGGCCTTTTTTTTTTTCCTCTCTCTCTATCTTTTTTGTGCTTATCTGCAGTATTTACCGTAATAGCTTGCAACCTATTTACTGGAAGCGAAAAGCTCAATTTCTGGACTTTCCCTCGCTGTTGCAACACAGGACACCAAATGCAAAGGACTGTTATGCTGGCTTGAAACAGTTAACACAAATGTTGCTCTTGTTGTCACGTTGATAACGCAGATTCAATTCATAAACACGAAATTGATCAGATTTTTTTTGATAATTCAGAAAGAAGAAATATAATGTTGGGATTCAGATAAGGTCAAAGGGAGGTAACCAGTGCTTCAGACAGCCCGAAAAGAGACATAAGAGCATAATAGGAGGGTTAAACCTTTTTTTTTTTTTACATTTACATAGTTGGCAGTTTCCCAAATCAGGCCTCCATTATTTCTTAATGCCTTAAATGCAAAATCAGGACACAAAAGAAAGGTGTTTTCCAGCAACTTTAGAGGTAAAACGTTTCAGTCCAAAGTCAATGCAAACACACAACTGCCAAACGTCATGTCACATATTGCCCGGACATCGGTGAGGACTTACTTTAAACCTGACCAGCTCTATACAATGTGAAAATGAAGGTGCTATAATCACTCGAGTGAAAAAGTAATTAATCATCATCAGTTCTTTACAAGGCGGCAATTGCTGTTCCCGTTACAGCTCTACATGTTATGATCAGGTGTCATGATTTGAGCTCCTTGCTGTGAACACAGACACTTTTTATTGTAAGAAGTCAAAACCTGGATATTGGATAAGTATCACGTTTTCTATGATCCTCATCAGGTTTTCACATGCAACAGTAAGGCGGTATCATACGATAAGAGGTCATTTTATAACATAAAATCACGGAGGTTATGTTTCCACATGCATCTGTTGGTTGTTTGTCTGTCAGTATAAATACTGCCAAGCCCTTTTTCATGAAACGTGGCGCAGGGGTGGCTCACAGGGCCATTGAGGAATCCATTAAATGTCAGGCCAGATTCATTTACATAGTGAAAAAAAAGCATTTCTTTTTTTACGTCTTGCCTTGGCAGAGGTCAAATATACCACCCGAGGGCTCAAACTGGCCCGTGGACAAGCTCTATGTGGAATGACCCCCCCCCCCAAAAAAATAAAAGGCAGCGATATGCTAAGGAACCTTGAGAATGATAATCACGAGTCTGCCATGCTAGTCACGTAGATTACAACAGAGGGCGCGGCCTAGATTTAGTTTTCCAAAGGCATAACTGCTGCTAACAATCGCAGGTTAATGCCATTTTCAGATTTGAAAAAATGAAGGATTTTCATGACAGCTGCTGCCAGAGTGCGTTTGAGTAGAGTGTTTTATGGAAATAATAATTTCAATGTCATGTCAGAGCAACTTTAAAGTTAACATTGCCAACAAAAAGTTTCTCTTTTGGACATTCTGGGTTTGCAAATAGCATATTGGAAAGCAATCTGTAGTTTCTACTAAATTAATATAGCTGACCATAATTTGGCACCGTAAGTTTCATGTATCAATTAGGTCATTCCATGTGCGACCCCTCACTTCCTTTAGCTCGTAACTGGAGAAAAATGCTGTCCATCCCTTGTTTTACGCCTCCCAAGCACCTGTCTAGTTCTTCTCAATGGTCTTCTACTGCACGATATCACATATATATGCAATTAAATAAGCAATTTAAAAAAAAAATCAAACAAACAGACACACATATTATTTAGAGCTTGTTTTTTTTATATTGTGATCATGATAATGGGCACATGTATGATGAATGAGTTTTTAGGCAGGCTGGAAACCTCAAAGTTGAGTGGTTTCTCTGGATTATTAGCACATTTCGCCACCTAATTATGCCACCTAGTTATGCGGTTCTTGCAGGGCTTGTGGGACTTGCAGGAGGGGGACCAGCACACATTGTGATTTCTGATGGAAGGGATTTGGGCCTCAAGGTATACTCCATCCTGCCTGGTTCTAAAAGAAAAGAGACAATTATTTTACACCACTAGCATTTGATATTGATGTTTGTTAAGGAAACCAATTCTTGATACAGTCTTTAATGGTACTTGACAAGGAGGTCACACTACTGGCTGTTGTTCTGTAAGCAAATGCCCTCTTGATGGTGAAACCAGAGAGATTGAGGTTCATCTAGAGGACAAGAACTCACCCTGAAAGCATTCTGGAATGGGCAGGGTTCCATCATTACACGTGGTTGCCACAGGATAGCCACACCTCTCTGTTCTGTTCAGACAATAGAAAGCGACGTGCTCTCCATGGAGGACTCTGTTGGGTTTCAAGTCTCCAATCCAGAGCTTCCTGGTATTGTAGAAGATTCTGCCTCTTTTAATGCCAACTTTGCAGGGAGCTGGGAGGAAAAACAGCCGTCATAAGCCAACCTCAGCAAAGGTACACTGCAATCCCTGCTCTCAGGTTTGCAAGAAACCAGTCCTGAAGGTTTAGTGGAGTTAATCTCAATCGGATTCTCGTCACTTTTCTGTCCAGTTTGCAAAGAGCGGGCCCAAATGGAAACAATCTGGAGACATCTGGATTCTTTCAGTTCACTCAACGGTGCTTGATTTTTTAATTGAATCCCGCATGGTATGCAGCAATGAAACATAAGCACGGTAATGTAACCTGAGGATGGTTTTTAAGATCGGACTTTCCCCATGACTCACCTCTGCACACTGGCATGGAAGACCAGTTCCCTGTGTTTTTGCACTCGATCTCAGCCTCCCCATCCAGGACATAGTGATCATTGCAGGAATATTTAACCTTCTCCTTGTAGCCGTGCTGTCTCATCACGGCAAACGTGATGAAGCCATTGGGTATGCCTGTTGGTGTGGGGCAGCTCACCTCTGGGATGAGGTCAGATACGTGAGGAGGCGTTGTTCAGATGCAATGATTGTACATTTAGGCATGTAAGAAAGGTAAGTTACAGAACACATGCAATGCTTGCGGACCAGTTGTTGGATCCTGGGGCATCTTTTGATTTGGTTCGTGGCCAATGATAAAGTGAGGAAATAGCTGAGGGTGTTTCACCCATATGTCTTTATACCTCGACACACTGGTGGTTGAGTGACACTTCCGTCAGCCATGCAGGACCCTCTCTCATAACTTGGTGCCAGAGGTGGGTTGCACTCATATGTCCAGGCTTGTCCATAAATTGTGTTGCTGGCAGCAGGCTGCCTATCATGGACTATCCTACCGTTTGCAGGTGACTTGGGCAGGGGACAATTCACGGCTGCAATAAAGAAAAATGGAGATACACTGATGTGACCTTAATCAACAAGGGAGAGACTTTTCCTATCAAGAGTGAAATTTGGCTGTAGTTGAGTTACAATGAGCCATGCTCCGATAAAGTCAAATATTTTCCTCCACTACCTTTGCAGAGAGGTGGTTGATTGCTCCAGGTGCCATCATGCAAACACTGGCTAATGTTGGCTCCTTGCATAACATAGCTGGAGAACAGAAAATCA
>CAAKHG010027675.1:0-12115 GCA_901007715.1 Dactylopterus volitans | reverse complement strand
AAGTTCAACATTAAATTGCTGATAGGGGAACTTACTGCACGGCCATTGCGTTATATTCTATGGGAAACATCAGTGGTCATAATATTACGGCTGATCGGTGTATATTAGACATATTGCTATTGCAGGGTTGCTGTACATTGTATTATACTGCATTAGTTTTACCTGGATGTGGCGACGTTACAGTAACATAAACATTGCAATGATATGTTTGGAACTGAAAAGTGACTTTTACTGGTAATTACCCATCATCGCATGTGAAGTTGAGCACAGTCTTATATGGAGCCTCCGTCCTCCCCATTGCTAATGGTTGCAGAGGTCTGGGGATCGGGCACATCCTCGCTAGAGACAATACAACCATAGTGGCCACATGTCAACAAGCATCACCGATAAAGACTCAGTAATCAAGCCAAGACAGAGGGGACGTAGTAAGACAGTGATTTGTGAAACACTGTTTCAGAGTCTTGTTTTCACCAGAGCAGTTTCGGGTGTAGCGTTTTGTCTCACAGCACAAAGAAAATGACAATGTACCTGTTGAACATTGACTTCCCAAGTTTATGATCTCTACTATACTCTTCTCTTGTAAAATAGAAAACTGTCCATGTTATTGTTTCCATTTCATATTTTGCTTTTTTTTTTTTTTTTGTCCATCCATCTGTGCTTGCTGCTTATGATTTGGTTTCCTGGCTTGGGAGCCAATAAGCAGAGGAGAGGACATCAGCCAGCCTATGCAGGCAGCTTCATTTCAAACAGCTTGATCTCTTCATCCCGGGGCTCCAGCTGCTCATTTTGGCTAAGGTTTTCTGTTTTGTATAAATA
Source organism: Dactylopterus volitans (assembly GCA_901007715.1). NCBI lineage: Eukaryota > Metazoa > Chordata > Actinopteri > Syngnathiformes > Dactylopteridae > Dactylopterus > Dactylopterus volitans. The sequence continues at coordinate 11,299 of CAAKHG010027675.1, read as the reverse complement.
AATTACATTCATCTACAGTTACTTGTGCTATTCTCATACTGGACATACTTTAATTGGCTTTTCGTTTAAGCCGACGCTATGTCCTTTCCAAAAAATGTTATTTGTGCGCGATCGCATTGTTTTTAACTATCATTACTCATTCTGGACCAGTTGCTAATGCTCTAATCATAATTACATTCAGAATATTATTTCCTAATCAATGCAAAAATATAAACTAAGCAACGTGAAGACCAAGGCACTCTTGTTGTAGAAAGAATATCTAAAAAGCCGTAAAACAAAGCCAACAGGGGATTCAGAACAGACCACATACATTCATTTGTATGACGTGCAACACTTCGTATGCATGATACAGAGCACAGACTGAGGCACAGGTTGTCTGGGGGCGAGAGGGTCGGGGTGTGTGACTGGACTGAACAAGGACATGGATTACACTCCTTCTTGTAATGTGTTTCTCGGGGAGGAGCTTCACAAGAGTTGATATATTTAGTTTTTTGACTAAGTGGTTATTTTCATAGATGTCTTTTCAAAAAAAAATTTTTTTTACCACTTTTTTTCATATTATTTTTTGGGACTCAAGTTTTGTGCAAGATGCATGAATTAATTTCGTAATCACAATGGTTATGTGTGATGTCACTTCCTGGCTCTTTTTCTACATATTCCCTGATTTTGTGCCTGTGGTTAGTCACCCTGATGAAGGCCTGTAATGGCCGCAATGTAATTTTTTGCGAACGCATTAGCCATACTAATAAAGGCTTTTTAAATATTCTTTCTAGAACAAGAGTGACTTGGTCTTTATATTGCTTAGCAAATTTTGTATCAGCTTTGCACAATGTCGAACAATTTTTTTTATCCTCCCCCAAAAAGGACTGCTCATTTTCTCTGTAATCCTACACAAAAGATACCTTGCACCCTATACAGTCTCTGCATGGCAATATTTTATGATTTTTTTTCCAAATTTGGCAATGTGACACACTGTCAATAAAAGCCATTGGTCACTCTGTTCTTTCACCTCTGGGACATCATAAAACTAAAAGCAGAAGGCCATGCAGTCGATACACAGTATCGTTTGAATAACAGCCCGACCACAGTTTAAACTCACGAGAGCAGGTCAGGTCGGGCCGTGTCCATTCTGCGGCGGCAGTGCAGGCGATCCTTCGAGGGGTCGACGTTGAGGGCAAGTAGCCCCGCTCACACGCGAGGGTGACCTCTTCTCCGACCTCGTACACTCTCTTTAGCGCCGACTCGTCAATCCCATCGGTGATAGGAGGCCGGCCACACACTAGGTTAAGACCAAAACTGCAAAATCAATGTAAAAACGGGAACTGTGCAATAATGCTAATACTTAGCTACTTTTTTTTTTTTTTGCCACAACCAAATGACAGTATCCTACGCCCCATTAACCAGTGTGTAGATTAAATTGCTATGGAAATTGCGTACTTCACTTTTGATGCAAAAATATCAGCTCAAATGCAATTCCAGCAGTCATACTGCACCATTTTACCTTTCCTGGATGTCACAGTTGTGTAAAAGGCAACCTGGCTGAGGAGCAGCAAAGCCCAAGTCGGAGCCATCTTGTTGGGATTTGAGCCTCTTCAGTGTCCCATGCATGTGGGAATGATGGATCCAACATAAGGTCTTGTAGGTAACAGGCCCCTGGTAGCCTGATCCAATCAGATTGCGGAAAAAGCTCGTATTGATTGAGCGCAAAGGTCATAACTGCTGAATGTTTACTTAGAGTAGATCGATAATCCTGATTCACAGCAGCCAGCAGCAGACATGGAGTGTGATATGAACTTATAAAGAGAGGCAGAGGCACACATTTGCTTAGAGAGAGCTCAGGTCTCATCTTTGAACAGCTCCAAGAGGATTTGATCACCTTCTTGCAAACACAAGTGCTTTTTCCTCAATTGAATTAGCATAATTACCTTAAAATTACAATGTTAGCAAAGTTTCATTTGGTGCTCCACTTTGATTTTGCAAAAATAAGATGTGTTTTCTGGTTTGGAAAGAAAAAAAATGGAGGAGCAATGGATTTTTTTTATTTTTTTTTTTATCAGTATCCAAATGGAGGTGTTTATTTCAGAAGAAAACTGGGACCAGAAGGTCAACGCATGATGGAATTATGCAAGACTTAACCAGGTCAAACAATTAGTCGATTGCATAATGCTGTGGTCCTTTGTGGGTGGCTTCGGCTGAGCAGATAGGCAACATTATTTGAGCGAAATATACATTATGTCACAGCATGTCGATGTCAGGTTGTCACCATTTAAACGGCTGAACAAGCAGGCTCAAACTGATATGATTTTATCGTTGGGACTACCAAAAAAAAGATTCCGTCTGCCAATATTTTTCTTTCCTGGCAAACATTGTTGAGACACTTATTTCTGCTCTGCGGGTCAGTGATCCTACAGGAACTGGTGGACATGGAAATGCCGGTGTGGTGCAGCGCTGTGAGACGCCGAGACACATCCCAGATGTGTGGGAATGCAATCAAGCCAGAGCAAATACCTGCAGCTGTATGCGTGAAGATAAAGACCTGTCCATCCCTAGGCCGCGCATTGCATTTTGTTGTCGTTGCTGTTATTTGGGAAGATCTTCTCCAAGATTCCCTGTTGCCAAGAAATGACACATTGGTATTGCAGGTTGCTGCGGAGCCATGGATGCGCGTGGCGCCAAACAGTCAAGGCTCGCCGGACTTATGCTTTGATGATGCTTAAACGCAGTCACAGATGTCAGTGTCAATCCAGCTTAAAGCTTGAACGGTCGCACGGAAGAAGCGACACCAATCTCAACTTTCTTTCGGTGTAGAGTCGCACTCAGACTCAGACCGTAAATGTCCACGAACAATATTTCATTGTACCTTTTTTCATCCAGTTTGCAAAGGATTCCCTTGAGCAATATCTCTGTCAAGCAATAAAAAAACAAAACAAAACCCAAAGTCAACATATCAGACATCAGAATCTCCCTTAATGAGGAATTTTATAAGGGCTCCCGAAAAGAATATTAAAAACTGATCCTGCATTGCATGTAATATGAACATTTAGGGCCTCGTTTATAGGAAGACTGGCAGCTTCCAAACTGATAGATGCTCAGAAGATTTGTAAAGTACAAATGCGCAGAGATTTCCTCATGCATAAAACCGGGCGCCATAGCGTTGAGAGTATACACTGTTGAATTTATTTGATTGAAATTTCCAAACTAAGAATTGAAACAGTCACACTAAAGAGGCCTGAGATCAGCTCCCTGAATGTTCCAAATGAAGATAGTGCCCTAATTGAACATCAGTCAATCAATTTCTGTCCGTATCGGAACCCTGCAAATAGGTGGAGGCAATTTTTAAACATAAAATCCTACCTTCTTCATGCTGGCCAGCTGATCTTCCGCCCCAACCTTATCTCTTAATTTTCTTTCCATATTCCATAACATGACGTTCCTCCTCGCAGGATTGCTGTATCCACAGTAGTTATGACTGTCCATTTTAACTGTGCGCCGCCGACTGCATGATGACTGGAAAAATAAAAAATACTTTTGCAAACCCTTGTTTACATTCGAATTATAGACTCGATGCTCTGTGGGTTGCACTCCTAAGTGCTGCTTTTGAAAGATGTGACAATTAATGTTTATTGTGTTATCCCCTTCATTTTTTTTTTTTTTTTTTTGGCATACAACAACAAGACTGGGCTACACACAGTAAAATATCTCAGAGTATTTTTGCACTAATAGTGTGCACACTATGCACCAAAACATACTGGTACAAAATGTGCAGTTGCTCAATGAAGCGGTTATAATCTAGTGATCTACTCTATTCAGTTTCCCACCTTCAAGGTCACATAAGGAAACAGATTTGTCCCGTTTCCTGGTTGGACTCCAATATTCTAATATTTAAACATCCATGCAAACACACAGGCTACACTTGCTGCTCCCACAAGATGCAAAAGCACTGATGTTCACTCAAGCATCCAATTTATCATAATATGACAATGAATTCACATAAACCTTATTGTTATCCTTAAATATTACCAAATGAATAGAAAATGATGTAGCTCTTAGGAGAATTAACCAATCAACATGACCAAAATACTACATACATATGTACATAAGCTTTTTTTGGAGTTATTCAGCATATTAATTTAATATTTACAGCATGGATAGAGTCCAAAGAAATTCGCTCTGAAAATAAAATGTTCTCCCGAATGACCCTGATTACATCTGTGTGGTTTTAAATTGAGCAAGAAACATTTTCAAAGACATGAGATGTAAAACGAAGACACAATATCACTGTCACGTGTAAAGCAAAACACAGGAAGGGACAACAATCTGGACTGATTAAGACCGAAAGATGCCGTGTGTGTAAAATGTCTGGATTATGCTGCTCTGTTTTAGCTTTCAGATCAAGGAAGAAACATAATCAGTGCATGTGTCTGCTTGTGTTGGATGCATTACGGATTTGAAGGGTGGTTACACGGCAGTAGTAGTCAGCATTTGGGGGAAATAAAAAAAAAAAAAAAAAAAAGAGAGTGCAAATTTGGTCTTGATCCCGAGAGGCGCTTGAAAACATAAGAGGATGTCGTGCATATGATTATGTCAGTTACCTGAGAGATCAGTCAATCACATTCAGGTTAAAGGCGACTACAAACGCAAAAAAATACACTCCAAACGCACTGCAAATGAATTGAAGTTGCAATGAACTATTGACAAAGGCCCTGAAAAAACACTTTAGGGTTCATATTTTGTCAACCTACTGATTTATTATGTATTTTTACCATTGGTTCTATCTCATGATTTTATTATTATCTTATCATGTTATTGTTTTTAGCTTTTAGCTCGAGTGTTTCCTCATCGGGGGGCTCCACACCAGGCTGTGTCCGGTCTGCCTGCAGGGACGTTGCCCTGGAGATGTGACCCGGCCTGGTGGGCTGTGGTGCTCCGCACTGTGTGTGGGGAGCCCTCCACGGTCCACCGGGTCAGGTTCTGGTCTCTATGGCGGCGTTCCCTGTGGCCACGGGCTGAGATCCCTCCCGGTGTAGATGCTCGGGTCGTTTTTTTCTGTGTGTCTGTATGCATGTGTGTGTGTGTGTGTGTGTGTGTGTGTGTGTGTGTGTGTGTGTGTGTGTGTGTGTCAGCACGTGTTGGTTTGTGAGGGGCATGTTTGTAACAGTTGTACTTGGTTTTAAAGCTGTATTTGATTTTATGCTGTGAAGCATTTTGTGCTGCATTTTAAAATGTATGAAAGGTGCTATACAAATAAAGTTTGATTGATTGATTAATTGATTGAGTGACTGATTTGACCTCCTAGACATTTTTGTGGAATTTTTTTTCCACCATAATTGTTTCATGTCCTTGAGATATTGCTAAGTCACATAGACGAAGAGGCTCAGCTTTTTATTTTACCTCCCCGATGTTTTGCTGTATTTCACAAGCGAGAGTTGATTGATGAAAGTGCATTAAAATCAAAAGATCTGATGGGATTTGATACTTTGTCAGACTGTAGGACTCTGGCTGACGATGCAAGTCTCAGTGTGGTTGACCTTTGACCTTTTGGGTACAATTGCCAATGAAACATTTTTGTGAAAGGTGGTAATAATCCGCAGATGATATGAAGTGAGATGAGAGTTATGACCATAAATGAGTCAACTCAAATCAAGTAATCTATTAGCCCGAAATGACATTCTGCCGAATTGGACGAATCTCACAAAAACTGACCTTTGACCTTTTAGGCACAAGATGCGATTGTGCCATGTCACATTATTTTATTCTTTCAGACATTTTTGTGGGATTTTTTTTTTTGCCATAATCAGTACAATATATTTAGAGTTATGTCACAGTAAGTTTTTTTTTTTAAGTAGTATGACCTTGACTTTTGAACTTTTGACCACTAAAATCCAATCAGTTCATCTTTGAGCTCAAGCTGACAATTGTGCCAAATTTGACGACACAAAACAGGGATGAATCTGATGTTTCAATAACCTTGACCTTTGACCTCTGACCACCAAAATCTTATCAGTTCCTCCAAGAACTCGAATTTAGAAGAATTCCCTTCAGGTATTGATGAAATATTGTGCTGACAATGATGACACAAGTCACAGTGAAGCTGACCTTTGCCCTTTCGATACAAATACCATATGAGACATTTTTGAAAAACATAGATTTAGCCAGCAAATGAGATGAGATGAGTTGAAAGATTCGGGCAAAAGCAACTTTTTGTGCCACATTGGAAGAACCTCATAAAAATTGACCTTTAACCTTACGAGGTGCCATGATGTCATTTCGCAGCGTTTTATCCCATTTTATCCATTTTGTTTTTGCCATAATCGGCATATCGCATCAAGAATCACTTTAGCTCAAGCTGACAATTGTGCCAAATTTGAAGACACAAACGAAACAGGGACAAACTTGATGTCCCAGTGATCCTCGACCTTTGACCTCGGACCATGAAAATTCTAATCAGTTCACCTTTGAGCTAGATAAGATTCGTACCACATTTGAGCCGTTCCCGACATATTATCGTCACGAAAATGGGACGGATGGACGGGAAACCTGAAAACGTAAAAAGCCACGAGCCCCCAACGAGCAGCTCAGACGTGTGATACTGTGATCGTCCCCTGGATGGCGCCCTCATCCAAGATTCCTCCGTCGGTGCCGGGGCCGCGGTCCTCCCACAGCGGGCTCCGCCAGGCTCCGCGGCGTGACATCAGCCGGAGTGAAAAGGAGGAAACGGAGCAGGAGCAGCGTCAAGACACACGAAGATACCCGCACCATGACAGGAAACGGTTTTTCAGAAGAAAGTGACAATTAAGGCTCAACACCATGTCTCCTTTTTTTCTCCTTTTTTTTTTCTTTTTAAAGTAAGAGATCCACATTTTAGGATAACTGTCTGTAAACTGTGTTATAAGAGTTGATCACTTGGGAAATAAAAGCTGTTTGATTTGACTTCCGCATTAGATTTCTTAGTCTGTTTGTTTTGCTTGTTTTTTTTTTTTTTTTTCAGCTTTTCTCATTGACTCAAAAGCACATCGATGCAATAAGAATTAAAATAGTTTTTGTGGTTGGTTCTTCGGATAAAAAAAAAGGTTGGCGGGTGTTTCATCATAAAAGCAATAAGCAGGAGGTACACAATTGCTTCATCATAGCTATAAATTTCATACATGTCCTTATTTTTTTATATAAAAAAGATAATGATTCATATTTATGGTGATTTTAAAGACTGCAGCTCATGGTGCTGTTCATCTCTCCATAGGGGCTGACGCATGCAAATATTTTAGTTTCAACAGGTGGGTGCAAGATGTCATTATATTATTGAATTTAAAACAAGATATGCGGCAGCAGTGTTATATTGCAACATCACACTTTTTTTTTTTAGGTCCAATCCAGTTGTCATGTCACGGGACATTTCTGCAATTCGTCTGAGATGTAATAAAAATGTAAAATCAGCATTATTTGCTTTGTGTTACCAGGTAAACCAGCGTGTAATATTACTGCATTACACTCCTACATAGCTGGCCTATTCATTTAAAACCAGAATGCCACGGGTCTTTTTTGTGATATTTCCGTGTGGAGCTGAAAAGGCAGACAACGCATAACTTTGACAGGAATTTGAATTCAATATTGAAAAGCTGGCATGGACACCAAGAGAATCGCAGCGTCCATGTTCTACATGCAGCTGCAAAACCGTAACCAAGCAGCACTTTGGGGAAACCGAACAAAATTTACAAGTCGACCACTATCCACATCTCCATGCTGTTTCCAGCTGACAACGTATCTCTGTGGATGGATATTATAATATCATTGGTTAAAATGGGTTAGCTCAAGCCTGCAGTCTGCAAGCACATGTCATTGTTTTTCAGCATGAATAAAAAGCATTGCTGGATTTTGTAATAGAAATACAAAGAAGAGATTTTTTTCATTCAGCTCATGTCCACGTTCAGCCAATCCCGAGTTCCACGCAGTACGATTTGTTGACTTTTCAACTAATATAAATTTGTATTTGTGTGACAATGCATTTTCAATCTTTCTAGATTGCAATCTCTATATGAATGTTTTTTATTGTGCGCAGGACCTTCTTCTGTATCCTTAATAAAGTAACAATACTACTCCCTCAACAAAAACACAATATTTATATTGAACACCAAACTTAGGTTACTCTCTTAATGAAAACAAAATTTTACATACATTAAGAGAAGAAAGAAAAAAGAAAGAAAAAACTAAACACAAAAAAGTGGGAATTTAAGACAAAGTAAGAACTACTTTGACAACAAGAACCTCTCAAAAATATACATATAAAATCCTCTTATTCTGTCTTGTTAATTTGTAAGTCAAATTAAGTAAATAATTACATTTTTATTGTGCAATGGACCTTCTTCTGTGTCCCTAAAATAACATAATCATCATCATCATCATCATCATCATCATCATCATCATCATCATCGTCCTCATCATCAACAACCTCTCAAAAATATATATATGAAACCCTGTACATAGGATATGAATGTCAAGGAAACAAAACAAAACAAAACAAAAAAAACCTGAAGGGGGGAAAGTAAGTTAAAGTAAAACCTGCTTTTACTTTGAAAGTGATGACCAGATGCAATTCTTCTCTTTTTCTTTCCTTTTAATTTGCAATGGGCATATAGATATATTTTTTTATTGTGCTCTGTGTCCCTAATATATCATCATCATCATCAACAACAACAACAAAAATAACAACAACAACATTAACAACCTCTCAAAAATACACATATGAATGTCAAGAGAAAATAAACCAAAGCATAACCCTAGAGGGGGAAAGTAAGTTACAGTAACAACTACTTTTACTTTGGAAGCGAGGACCGGATGTGGCGCGCCTGCTGCCCTGCGCCCGCTTGACGGCGCACAGAGCTGTCAGCGGAGCAGCCCAGCGGCACCGACAAGGCAGGGAGCCCGCAGACAGACAGACAGGCACACAGGCAGAGAGACCGAGAGCTCAGCGTCTCCGGCGAAGACCGCGCTCTGCTGGCCCCGCACCGACGGCTGCAGCCCCGACCCACCGACCCGAAAACCCACCGCCCGGCGGGCAGCGACACGGACAAGCACGCGAGGCGCTCTTTGCGGTTGTTTTCTTGTTTTGGCGGCGGGGGATCATGGCCGATGTAAGTTTGAGCGAGTCGTCCACCGCGGACGTGGCCAACAGGTTCGCTCGCAAAGGTGCCCTGAGGCAAAAGAACGTCCACGAGGTCAAGGACCACAAATTCACGGCCAGGTTCTTCAAGCAGCCGACTTTCTGCAGCCACTGCACCGACTTCATCTGGTAAGCGCCGCCGCCGCCGCCGCCTCGCACCGCTGCCTGTTGCATGTTGGCCAACTTCAGCCGTGAACGCTCCCGCTCGGCGGCGTTACCCGACCTTTAATCCCGCACGAACCCCCCCACACACACCCCCTTCGACAAGTTTAAAACAAAAAAGTGTACGGGGCAAAAGGAAAACAAAACAAACAAAACAAAACCAAAACGAAACAACAACAACAACAAAAAAGTTCCACAAAGTGACTCTTAACTTTCGTCGAGATTTCACCCAAGCCAGCCGCGCATGGGTGGAGTTTTGCTGCCGGAGAATGAGCCTGCCATTCCGGTGGAGGGGAGCAACACCTCCACCTCCACCTCCACCACCACCTCCACCATCACCTCCACCATCACCACCAGCAGCAGCAGCAGCAGCTGTCAAGGCTGCTTGGCTTTGGCTTTCTCCTCAAACTGTTATTAAAACTTAAAAAACAAACAAAATCGAAGCAGGCATTCCCCACTCATGCCCCCCCTCACCCCTCCAGAGCACCTTTAATATCGAGCTGGAGAGCCCCCCACTCCCCCACAGAGGGCCAAACGAAGCCCCTGCTCTCCGCGTCCAGACCCTCCTGGTGCTTGGAGCCTTGGGAGGAGATGATGGGAGGATGAGTAATGGCCCCTCCCCTCCCGGAGCTGCTGCTTAAGGCTGAAAGCCTGCTGCACACCCTTGAGTCATGATGGCACATTTCTGCGGGAGAGCCCGGGCGCGGAGAAAACATTGTCCACGGATGCACATGGTTTTCATTTAAAACACGCGCACACACACACAGAAACACACACACACACAAACAAACACACACAGAGTTGGCAGAGCGTCGCCGCGTCTTTTTCCCCGGCAGCCGCACGCGGGAGGGGAAATGCACATGGGAAAATATGACATCACAGCATACAACTGGCATTCCTGCCCAGCACATGAGTCATGCGGTTTTGTTGCAGCCTTTAACTGGCATTAAGTGGTTCTTATTTGCTTTCAGTTTTGCAGTTTTATTCCTCATTTGTGTGTTGTTGTTGTTGTTGTTATTATTCTTTTTTTTTTAAATGCCTTTTTGTCTTCTTGGATTTTAGCTTGTGCGAGTCTTATAAGCACGTGAGGCACGCTGTCGCTGTGTTCTGAAAGCTGCCATAGATAAAGTTTGTCATCATAATTATTATTCTTATTACAACCTTTTTCGACTTCACTCTTAAAATTCAGGGAGTATGGAAAAGTAACAGTTCCGCTGAGATATCTGCTTATCTACTCCGGTCTCAGTGCGGCGTGTGTCCGAGCTCGCCAGGTTGATAGCTTTACGGCACCGACCTTTGACCTTCCCTGACGCTGCACTCCTGAGCTGTGCCCCGGCTGGCAGGCGCTTGGACCCACCCGCGGAAGTTACACGCGACGACTCGCTGCCACGCTTCAGCCTCTTTGCCGTGCTTTCAACCTGTGATTCTGGATTATGTTTCATTTAAAAAAAACAAAAAAAAACCACGAATATCTCAATTTATTGCCTTTTTTTGACCAAAACACAACACCTCGGCCTCCACCAAAAGTGCTGGCCTGCAGACACACCAGCGGGGATGCTGATGTCGATGCTCTCCCCCTCGGCCACGTAAACATGTCCAGTAGGCTTTTATTATAACGCAACTTTTGATCGGGGAAGAGATTAAGACCAGCAGCGGAGGCCCCGCGTTATGCAACATCCTGTCCCTTGAATGAATGAATGAATGAATGGATGAGCATCTGAACGAATGCATACCTTTGTCCTCTGTGTGTGTGTGTGTGTGTGTGTGTGTGTGTGTGTGAGTGAGTGTGTGTGTGTGAGAGAAAGAGTGAACAAACAATGATTTAATTCAGCCTCCGTTTGTGTTTTCGCAGGGGGTTCGGAAAACAAGGATTCCAGTGCCAAGGTAAAACCCACACCCGCTCAGACGTCACCGGTGCTCTTGCTTGGATGCGTGTGCCCCCCCCCCCCCCCCCCCCCCCCCCCCCCCCCCCCACCCCTTACA
>CAAKHG010027674.1:0-18106 GCA_901007715.1 Dactylopterus volitans | reverse complement strand
AGAAGAGGCCAAAGAAAAGAACGCAAAATGTGAAGTAAACATTGTTTAAATAGGCAGCTCTGGTTTTAGGTTTGCCGGTTTACACATGTGCTTTGCGCACCGAGCTTGCATCTTGAAATGAGAGAGAACATAACCAACGCTATGTTCTAGTGATGGAAAAGTTATGTGGATTTTGCTGACTGTTTAGACTTGAGTTGCACCGCCACCAGTCAGTCACGTCCTCCATCAAACGGCAAGAGGCTTAGTCAGAGCTGAAAATACCAGTTGGGGTGACATTGATTTGAAACGTCATGTTTGCTCTTATTTACTACAGTGTGTACACAAAAACATGTAGTAGCTCCTCCAAAGGTTCTCAGAACAGCATATTTGTATCTTCCCCATCTGAATGACCTGGATGGATGGGAGGTCTAAGATTGACTCAGAGCGCTAGAGCCAGCATATATTGTTCAGTGCTGTAGATCAGGCGATGCTGCGATAAAGAGCATCACCCGGGTCAAGGTCATGAAGGGAATTCATGAAGAATCTTGGCGGTATGTGTTCCATCATCGCTCCAATTCCTACTTGATCCGAGCGCCTCAATGATTTTTGTCCAGTAACATTCACTTTCGTAGTTGTTAGAAAGACCATGTTGTTTACGTGTTGTTTACTTGTTTCTTGAACTAAATATTGTTCAGTCATAGTCTGTCTCTCGGCAAGTTTTCATATTTCCTACGCCCTTGAATGCACCACAACCGTTCCGACTCTCTTGAATGCACCACACATGTGTGAGATGCCATGCGGTGAAAGCCAACGTCATACAATGTTGCGCATTTTGGCAACGGAAGTGGCGGCGTTCTCCGGCAATTGTGACTCACATAGACGAGGTAGCCACTGGCTAGCAAGAATTTACAAACTGTCCCCAGCATCAACATGTCTGGTTGTTGCGTATATGGTTTTACGAATCGCTATTCCACCGGCGGATGAGAGTTTTATCGGATTCCGACCGTATCACGGCTGTTTCAGAGCAACCTTCTGTGTCTGCAGGCAGTTAAAGGTGTGGACTGGAATGAGGACATAATCAAAAATGCTGGCGTCTGCAGCGCCCACTTTATATCAGGTGAGGTTATCTATCTGCTTTTTGATTTTACAGGAAAGACCTGGTTACAATAACGATTGTCTGTGTGATGTGCAATAATAATCAAATGCAGATAAAGTTTGATAAGCTGGCGTTATTTGGCTAGTAGCTAGCCAGGCTAAACAAACGTGTTTGTGTTTTATTTTTTATCTAACACGTACTGTCGTCTGCAAGCCCACAACACCAAACAACAGGCTACTTAAGCGGGGTATACATTACACGATAATCGGGCCGATTTTGGCTCCGATTCCCACCTCCTGATCAAAGTCAGCAAAGGCCCGATTATCTGTAGGCTCTTAAGATGATTGGAGTAGATTCTCTTGAGGTGTGAGGTGTGTTGCGAGTGATTTTAGCCTCCCAGTTTCGGATCGGAGCCGCATCGCGTTATTAACGACCGTAAATCCCGTAGTGTGTGGGGGACACGGAGGGAAACCGAGCCTGTCCTGCATGGATCGTCATGGGAACGGAACGCTAGCCAATGAAAACGAAGCAGGCTTATTGAAGGTGGGAGCAAAACAAACGGGCGCAGTAACAGCGAAGCGGCGAAATCCGATGGAGCACAGAAATGATTTGTGGTAACAACGCAAATGTTTGTACAACGTGTCACGCAAAACTTACCGCAATAGAACGGATGAGGAGACGAGTCGGGGTGTAACATAGACGTGCAGCCCATGTTCACGCCATCTCCATGACTGTTTCCATAGTTTTCCATGAATTTTCCAAGAAAAGGAGTCCAAAAAGCACCATCATCATACCGTCATGCCGTGTTTGTTTACACTGAAGTCACGCTTGACCACGTGAGATTTCACGCGAGAGCTTTGAGAATCGCGTCTTAACGTGTGCGGGTGAATCTGAGAGCGGGTGGTGAGTGTGTGTCGTTCCCCCGGTTGCACACCACACACTACAAGAGCAAAACGGTGAATTTCTCCTCGTGTGTGTGGCCTCTCACATTAAAAAAAAAACGGTTAAGGTTTGAAAAATCTTGTAACGTGCACCCCGCTTTACCCGCCATACAGGCGCAATTCGCTGAGAGGACGTAGAATTGTTGTTGGTTGATTATAACCCGAGCTTCATACATCGTTTTCTTGTGTCCTTGTCTTTTATTCAGGAGAACGTCCCATCTCAAAACACAAAACTCTGAGTCTATGTCATGGTATTTGACGTTCTGTACATGACCACAGAGAACGCATCCATGAGCATCCTGTGACTTATAGGCTCATAATTTCTCTCAAGTGTACATGCTCGGTTTCTAAATTAAATAGGTATATATATATCGGGCCGCTGTGTATTTGGCCACTTGCTAACGTCTTCAACCCACTCATTAACATAACTTGGATCTGGAAGTCGGACACCATTTGTCAAAGTCAGCTCGTCCAGGTAACATTTGCGATCTCTGCCATCGTTCCGTTGCGAGGAGGTGCGCGCATACTTTCGACGCCATCATTGTGTACAAACAGAAAAAGGGTCCATACAGCGGTCGATGGAATAATATTCCTTGCCTTTTTCCCAACATTCACTGTACCTCCCTGGTTTATTGCTGTGTGTAAATGCCAGGTGAGTTTAATGATGTTTATTGTCTAAGCTGGATGCTAACAGTCTATTATTTATCTGTGTTTAACATTAGCGCTAATGTTATCTTATGCTGCTGTGATGTTAATTATTAGCTTAGTCCCACTGTGTGCTCTGTGTGCGCATAATTGATTACTGAATACAGTCCTTTAGATCCCTAGTTTTCTCATTAAGTTGTGTATCATGTCTGGTGTTTGCTGTATTGATAGTTGTATTGTATTGAAAGCGTGCTCATCTCAGTGGAGCCTCAACTCTAGGTCTGCTCGCTCACCGCGCTCGTTCAGCAGCAAGATTCCCCTCTCACATTTTCTCAGAGCTAGAAGCCGCCCGGCTTGAAGATCGAGTGAAGGAAATGGAGCTTGAGGAATCGCAGCAGCACACAGAGGGGGGGATCAATAAATTGACCATGAGTGTCACCGACTTCAATGTCAAGCCAGAGACGGCCAACAGGTACAAGAGGAAGCCATTAGAAAACAAGAGCCACTAACCAGACAGCTGGAGAGGCGACGGCCAGCTAAAGAAGAGAGTGAACGAGCTGGAGATAGCTAAGACGGTTACGTCTCTCCTCAAGGTGAAATCACAGAACCCCGATGGCGCCGATCCTGACCACGTCCATTAGATCCTAGCAAGGCAAGCAACCCTGTGTCTCCACCTTCAGGGCTCCACACTGCTCCGCCACGAGTGGCTCTGGCCCAGCGTTAGAATAGTTTTGGATTTTTCATTTTAGTTTAGTTTTACTTCGTTACTCCCTCAAACTGTGGGGAACCAGGGCTAAGAACGGCTGCGAAATGATCTCGCAAAGGATTTCAGCAGGACTTGTGCTAACTGTTTCCCAGGAACAGTAGTCATTTGCAGGTGTGCCTCCAGGTTGAGCAGGCCATGCACTGCTTGTGAGAGTGACTGGCTCAAGTAAGTAGCTTGACCAGGTTCTCCAGCTTATCCCAAACGCTTGTGAGACGTGTGTCCATGCCCAACTCCTCAAGCACTTGGTTTACTTCAGTTCTGATCTCCAGCGGTCTTCTCAGCCCATCAAAAGCGCTGTTCCAGCGTGTGCTACAATCTCGGACCAGAGTTTTGCCACACTTTTTGATCATTGCTTCATTCGCCACTGCTGATTTCCTCACAGTGTTTACCAGCTTTCTTGCTCTTGATAAAAGCGATTCAGCATTTGGGCGCTTCATGGCACCTTTCAGCGTGAGCTGAAGGGTGTGGGCCATTCTCTGGAACCTGTTCTCCACATCATCTGGCAGGTCAAGTTCTAAGTAAAAGCAAAAACAGAGATTACAAACAAACAATGTATTATCATCAAATGTAAAACACAAAAAAGAACAGTACAGTTTCATAAATAATTATTTGTGAATTAGGACTTTTCTGTGGTAACCCTTGGTTTTAGAGCACGGATGATACTTTTTTGTGATCTTTAATTTCTTAGACGATGAATGTCTTCATTTTTTGACAGTTTTAACAGATATATATCACTTGGATTGTGCATTTTTAGATATTGAATAGGGTTATATCAGTAGAAAACAGGCCTCTAGCTAATCAGGGTTCCCACTCTTTCCAGGACATTTTCAGTGGTGATCTGGTACAGTACAACAGCCAGGCATCACTCTATATACAGTATTTACGCTTTGTTGAAGTCTGATTTAAAATACATGCAGTCTATGGCTATAATGTATCTCTTTGATGCTTATAAATGATTATAAAATGTATTGCAGAAGAATACACAAACACCTGCAGATGCACTTGTAACCAAGTATAGTACAATAACAATTTGGGCAACTCAAGTCAGATGAGACATATGTTGCTGAAAATAAATCACTCAATTACATACATGAATAAAATAACAAGCATGGACATCCATCCTGCAAAGTGGTCTATATAAAACAAAAACAATGTCATGCTCAAATAAATCTGCGATCAGGAAGATACATATGGGGATGCGTTCAGTGGATCTGATGAGGAATAATTGTTCCAGGACATTTTACATTTTCTGTCATTTTCCAGCTGTTTTCCATGACTATGTCCACATTACTGATGATAATTGATCAATAAATCTCATTAGATTAATATTTTTTGAAAGCACCAACAATCATCCTTGCAATATTCTCTCAGTGTTTAGATGTTCACCTTATTACTTTAGCCCTTTGCACTCACAACAAATATAATCAATAATTATTCATATTAACAAATATAAAATTCACTATCATTGAAGTTATTTCAGCAATATCACTCAGCTCATTGCAAAGTAAATGTATTTAATTTGTTTGCACATTAAATGTGTTCTACTGTGATATCTGTCATTATTGTGATATGACATTATCCATATCATGATGGAATCTTTTGACCATATCGCCCAGCCTTAGCTTACAATACTGGTTACATCATTGGGACATTTGATTAAGACATATTTAGCTCGATAACCACACCTACCACTGTCTCCAGTCTCTCCACTCTTCTCATCCTCCTTGTCTGTCTCCTCTGACTCAGATTCCATGCACAGTTCGTCCAGGCCGTCTCTAGCCTCTCCTGGTTGACCCCGTGATCCATCTGTTTGAACCATCTTTGTGCTCGGCTTCTATCGCTAAGCAGCCGTACAGCTTTCAAAATGCTGGAGCCTTTATCTGCCACAACGAGCAGCGCGTTGTCTTCACATATATCCCATGCACTTAATGTCTCATCAATGCAGCAAGCAATTGACTCTCCGGTGTGTGGGTGTTCGATTTGTTGTAGGTTCAGCAGAGCATGGCAAACTTGGCCTCCGGGTGGATGATAAAAACATGCTGACACACCTATAAAAGACGCTGTTAATCCTGTCTTGGTCCCAGACATCCACACAGAGGGTCAGCTTCCTCGCGTCCATTAAGATCTCTGTTAATTTGTGCTTTGCCTTTTCCATCTTAGATCCAAAGAGGTTATTCACTCTTGCAGCACTGTGGGATTTGAACTTTTCGAGTGCAGAACCCCTTGAAGGCAATGAAGTCACACAGCCGTCTGGACATCTTAGTCTCAATAAACATGCTAACCAGTGCATCTTCCTGCCTGTGGTGTTCCTGTGTATTTACTAGCCAGCAGCTATTTGGTCGTCGGTGAAAGCAGTCCATTCTTGTCTCCTTCCCCGTGCTACCTGGCCAGGATGTTGCTTCTCTTCCGGGCGGCGGCGGCAGGCTACTCTCAGAGGCTAGGTTGTTGAGGTACTTGAGACTAGCTGCTTTGTGCGAGCTTCTTAAATGAACTTTTCGATTTGTGGGGGTTTTCCCTTTCAGAAGCAAGCAGCATATTGTGTCTGTTTCCACTCCACTTGCTTTTATCTCTCTCCTCATCATAGTCGGAAAAACTCACAGGACTTTGCTGCTTTCTCCCAACTTTTGCTGCAGCCATGAGTTGCTAGTGTGTAAATGGGGTGACGTCACAGCCTGTGAGGCACATTAAGGTGCTGCGGCTGCCGGCTGGAGATAAACAGCCAGAGTGGAATAAACTGATCATACCGAGAGGCTTCCTGCGCTCCATGCAGCTCCACCTCCCGCGACTCCGGCTCTGCCTCCGGTGAGTGTGGCTCCGCCTGCTGCGGCCACAGCTCGGCCTCCAGTGATTGTAGCTCTGGCGCACTTGGCTCTGCCACCTGTGCAGTACTCATCTTTTACCCCACTGCTACAGTCTGCTCTTCGTCTCATGTCCTTGCCTTCGCATTTAGCGCCTGTGAACTACAATCTGGCCTCTACTCCCTACTCGACTCATCCAGCGCAGTATCACCCATTCAGGTCAGCCTTCAACTACCCTGTGCAGGCACCGCCATGCTCCACTTCAGCCTAGCCTCAACCCAGTCCACAACGGCCACAGAACGCTGATATGTGCTTGTTCATTGCCTCACCCTACAGCATCCCCAAACCTATGATTTCTTGCTTTCAGAGCGGCAAAGAGAGTGACTTTGCCTTATTAAAGATGCCGCTCAACAACCTGCTGAACAGCCATATGCACCTGAACGAGCAGTACAAATATCAAGTGCTCCTTGAACGCCTGAAGCCAAAGCCTACATGCACGATCCAAGGCCATATACAGCAGCCTAGGCGAACTAGGCGACATCCTAAATACTCCAGCTCTCAAGTTTGGTGACTCCAAAGCCTTTGACACATTTGCTTTATCCATCAAATCGCTGGTAGGCATGCTTAGGTGCCTTGAGGGACAGAATGGCTATAAACTATGATGTGGATCTCATGACTACTGAGCGAGATGCCGCCAAGCTATCGTGATGCGTTTGTGGAATACTGTCTGAACTAAGGTATTCTCCTGAAAGGTACTGATCAAACTTACATCCTACCTGATCTGAGGTCCTGGCTCCAGATGAAATCCTAAGCTAAGCGGATAGCAGGGCAAGCAGCTTCGCTTTATAACTACGAAGCACCAAAGCCACTGAAGAGGGACCAGTGTCCCTTCAACAGATTGAAGGAGAGGTTAACAGCATTCCTCCTCACTGCCCGTGGAGACCAAAGCTCCAAAGGATGATCCAAACCCAAACCATACTCTCCCCATTGTGACAATAAAGAACATTCCTGAATGCTTGCGCAGAGTTCAAGAAATTGAGCACAGACCAGATTGTGAGGTGGATAATGCATGGAAAGTGGCGTTGGAAGTGCGGATGATTTCACAAGCCAGAGATTTGCACCCTCAAGAGACTGAGCAATTCCAGTAAAGAGCAACATCTTACAGTACTACATGATGCGGCCCAGCAAACTCAGAAGAGTGTGCTCATGGTGACCACTCCGACTAGAAAAGTGGTACTTGCCTGTCAAGATGATCTGCTTGGTTATATTGTACCATTTACCACCAGAGCCAAGATACTAGTTCAGGATCTTTGGAAGGAACAAATCAGCTGAGATGACCCGATTCAGCCACGGAGCCTCTGTGACAGATGGCTTACCTGGGAACGGGAGATTCCAGACCTCATCCAGATGGAAATCCCGAGATGCTATGCACCAGCGTCTGCAGACTCATCGACATCCAGCAAAGAGCTTCACATTTTATCATATGCTTCTGAGAGGGCACATGGGTCTGTTGCATACAGACGGACAGAAGCCACTCAAAGGGAAGTTCATGTCTCCTTCGTCCTGGTCAGGTCCCGTTCGGCGCCAAAGAAGCAGCTGTCCATGCCACAACTAGAGCTGAGTGCTGCACTCACGGGCGCTCAATTAGCCAGTGTTCTCTACACTGAGCTCTCCTTACCCATCAGGAAGGTCACTCTCTGGTCCAACTCCCCTACACTTCCGCACTGGATCATGGCGGAAACTTGTCATTGTAAGGTCTTTGTGGGCACATGTGTGGCAGAGATCCAGAGTGTACGTTCTGCTAGATCCAAAGCATCCGCTGACCAACCTTGAGACCCTACTGCATCCTGGACTTGAAAGAGTGTTGGATGAGCTACGGTTTGGATGCTGCTGGGGAGGGAAGCAGTCAAGAGGTATCAGAGTCACTGCATGCAGTTCCAGGCATGGCGTGCCAATCCTTCTGTCCTTAAGATGGTGGATTTACCACCTGCACGTCTACGCATCTAAAAGCCACCCTTATATTTGACTGGACTCGATTGTTTCGGCCCATTCAGAGCTAAGATTGGACGCCGAACAAAGAATTTTGGGGACGTGTCTTCAAGTGCATGACAACCCGTTGTGTACATCTAGACCTCCTGGAGAGCCTTTCTGATATCTTTACAATGTTTTATCCGCAGAAGAGGAAAATCCTTCGAGCTTCTGTCCGATAACAGAACCAATTTCGTTGGTAGAGCCCGAGAGCTACGTGAGGCCTTTGATGCCACGGTCCCCCAATTGAAGGAACAGTTGTCAGAACAGCAGATTGACTTCTGTTTCAACCCCCCCCCCAAGCGGCCCCCACTTCGATGGAGCATGGCAGAGAGAGGTGAGGTCCATCAAGACTTCTCTCAAGGTCGTACTTAAGGAGCAGTCCGTGCCTGAAACAGTGCTCAGCACAGTTCTGGTGGAAGTGGAGGGCATCCTGAATGCTAAGCTCCTTGGCTAAGTGTCATCAGACGTAGCTGATCTGGATCCCATCATGCCTAGCATTCTATTGATGGGACGCAATGATGCATCACTTTCTCAGACAGTTTTTGATCCGCGTAACACCCAACAATAAATCAACCTTTAAACTGGATATCTGTATCAATGCTCTTTAATGGGAACACCAACACCTACACCTACACCTACACCTAAACCAGTTAATTCCTGGAGACAAAGCCCTCTCTCGTTTTTAGGTGTGATGAAGTGCTCTTAGAGACACCATCCCAGCCACCCTTTACTCACCACTAATGCACCATCAGATCCACACTGGACAGCTTACAAATAGAATACATATTCCAAATACAAAGCATAAACAAACTGTCCTCCAAGATCCAGGTCTTTAAAAGTGACAACAACTTCATCAAGGACCTCCTGACAAATCACTCTCCTTTGGTCAAATTGGCAACGCATCACTCCTCCACTGTAATACTGAGGACGGTGTTCTGAGCCCCCTCCTGTACTTCCATTACGCCACCAACTCTGTTCCTGCCTACAGTGCAAACACCATTGATATGTATGCAGAAAATACATCAGTGGAGGTCCAGCACCAGGTAGCTTGTCTCTCAGCGGCGGTCAGATGGAGGAGATTATCACTCATTTCAGGAAAGGCAGTGATGGACATGCTCTTCATCAATGGAGAGCCTTGGAGCCTTAAGTTGCTGTATGTTCACATCAGATGATGTGTCATGGACAATTGCCACTGGTCCACGAGTAACACCTTCTGCCCCTGAGACCACCTCACGTAATGCATCCCGAAATAGGTGATGATCTGCACCCAGGGGGTCATCGGAGCAGGACTGCCTCTCCTCAAAAGTTATCTGCAGCTCCTCCTCTGTCACCTCGTCACTACCTTTTGACTCTCTTATCCTCATCATGGTGAAACAGGTGCCCCAGAGCTTGAACTTCCGGACTGAAGAGGACTCTCTGCCACAGAGCAATCAAAACCAATCCTCTTAAATCGCACATTTATTTGTCAGTTATACATCATAGTTGATGTTCATGCACTCCGTGTCAGCAGGAGCCAAAAATCAAACTCATCACCTTCCGATTAGGAGACAGTCGCTCCTCCTTTTAGGCTGCGCCACCAAAAACATACATGTAAAATGTTTGTAGATCTGCTATTCATTTCACTTATCCTTTGTTCAGTCTTCCTGATGAAACTGACAGTTTGACTGTATTTTACCAGCTTCTTGCATTATATCATAACTCATCGTTGCTTTGGTTCTGTTGCATTGAGCTCTGTAATCAAACGCCAACACTTTCTTGTGTGAGCATAACAACTCGGTAAACACAATGTCAGTGTCAATGTTAATAGCTGCTGATGAAAAAAAAAAATCAAGCTGAAATTTGATAGCACCTGACGAGGTTATCAGGTAAACCGAAATGCTGCCTTATTGAGACTGCTGGGCGCTTCTGGCACAGTGTGCAGATCTTTGGTCTGTTTCTTCTCCTCAGGAGGTAGAGTGGCATGACAAGGAGCTTGTAATTGCACCTGGGGAACCCACTGGGCATCGAAGGGAATCAATAAAGGCCCAAGAAAAAAAAATATTGAAAGATTTTTTTTTTGTTCCTCTAAAAAAATTCAATAATCGAATTAAATTGTACATGATTGTCATAATCTTGGACTCCGCTTGTCTTGGCAAACAATGGGTTGATATTTGGGAACAGAGAAATAGACCAATCACAGTTTTTCTGTAGGTGGCATCTGGGTAAAGCAGTGACTCCCCCTGGCAGCTCGGCCTACGGTGGCTGTAATGAGCGCTTGCCTAATTCAGGTGAGAGCGAGCATGAATGTGATTTTTTAAATTGCCCCCAGGGGATAAATACTTTTTTTTTTAAAATTGAATTGAATATTGATAAGTGTCTTAGCACTGTGTTTTCCAGTCCTGGTCCTCGAGGCCCTCACCAATATGTTTTAGATGTCTCACTGCTCCAACACACCTGATTTAAAGGAATGGCCTGGTACCAGCTTCTCTGGAGCTTGATGACGAGCTGATGATTTGAATCAGGTGCACCAGAGGAAGACCACATCAGATGTATGAACTGGATCACAAATAATCTGTCACGATTGAGAAAAGTGACTGGATTTTTTTTTTTTTTTTTTACCCATTTTCAAGACTGCTTTTCCAGGAAAAACTTGAAATTATGAGATAGGTCCACCACGGGTCGCTGGATGGACTTCATTTTCAAGTACTGCTTAATTGGTTATTTGTTAATTTTTTTTGCAAATATTGGCTGGTTTTTCTCTTTTTTAATTCTATCCAAAAATGATATAGCGTTTAGCATGTTAGCATGCCAACCTAACATTTATAGTACACCATTCCTTCTCTGATCAGCTACAACATGGTCACAACATTGTTACTTGGGCAAATGGTCTGCTGTTTCTTTCCTTTCTAATAGTGTTTTTAGTGTTTGTTTGTTTTTTTGCATTTATTTGCAGCTGTTTCATTAGTGGACCATGGAATCCTGTTAACAGTTGTAATTTTGCAGTTGACTTTTGTGCTTTGGCACCCTTAACTGTGAAATTACATGCTGATTGGAGGACTAGAGCAATTTTCAATTTTGGCCACTAAGTGGGCATTTTTCTTAAATTAGGGGCAGTCTTACTGCATGTTTGTTGAGGATGTTTATGAAAACAAAATGTGTATTTTTTGCTCCACCAGTCACGTCTTTCTTTGCTTCTTCATGCAAGTTGTTGGTTACAACCATTCTGTGTGAATTTTAGGTTGCCTTTGTTTCAATTTTTGTTGTCAATCACAGTTTTCCAAACAAACTGTTGTGTAATTTTCTGTAAACGTACAATCCCAGTTTGTAGTTTTAGTGCTTCAGACTCCACCAGCAGCACCGAGGCAGCTCATTCGGACAGAAATAAAGCCAAGAGGAAAGAGAAAACAAGCAGCAGTCTATCTGCTACTTCCACGATACACCTCCACAGTGCTCATTCTGCTCAACCAGTGAACCTTAAATAAACAGAACAGAAAAATGAAAATATAACTGAGAGCAGAAAGAAAAGTATGTGTCAACCTTGGAGCCTCAATCTGATCATATTACCATGAGGAAAGGTTTACTCAGCACAGCACTGAACTGGAGTTATGCTTTACAGCTGCTGTTAAACCCGCCCTCACTCCAGCACTTACGTCGCGAGCTCTGGGAAAACTCAGGTACGATGAAACAATTAGTTCCGCTTTCCTTGCTGTGCTCTGAACAATTGTGGGTTACAAACTAATTTCCCTGCAGAAATGTGGTTTTGTGATCAGTTTGGGGTCATACGCGGATGATCCTGTAGGCCGCCGTAGAGTATCCGAAGAGACAGGTAGGGGAGGGGTTGCAAATCTGCCGCTAAATGTCACTGAATGCTGAATTCAGCAACACTGAGAATGAGGCCTGTTTACCATTTTGATAGCAAATTGAGTCGATGTGTGACAACTTTGACTGTTTAGGACTGTATTTTTTTTTGTATTTCTGAAATACAAATAGTCAACACAATGTACGCCAAGACGAATTATGATGGTGTGATGAGAGATATGTCCCACATCACATAGCAAGTGTTGAATACACCCACTTCTCTTGATTTCCTGCTGTACTAAAGCTTAATTCCTTTTTTGGTCTTTGCAAGGATCCAACAGGTCACGTCCAGATTTAGTTGAACATACTGTATATTTTCATAACATTTAACACTGGCAATGATTTCAGAGAATTCCAAGAATCAGACATGATTTATTAATATCAAGCTCTGAGCAGCTTAGAAATACAAAGATATTGGGGTTTCATTCGTCCTTGTGAAAAAAAACACCTTTCACAAGGCAAATGGACACACGCACGCACGCATGCACACACACGCACGCACACACACACACGCACGCACGCACGCACACAGCATCAGTTTCCTACCAGCCAGCAGCGGCCAAACACTGCTGCCCTCCTTATTTCCAGCAGTTCAGTAAGGGCAACCAGAAGCACACACACACACACACACACACACACACACATACTCCCACACCCAAACACACACAAACACGCACATACGTGGACACACACACACACATACGCGCACGCACGCAGGCACACACACAAACACACAATACCTGGCTGGGGAAGGAAGATGACATCATTTCTCCACAATGAAATGACTCATTGTTCCCTATTTAGCTGTCAGCCTCAAACACAGACAGCAGCAAAAAGAAGAGAAGCCTTTGTCAGCAGAATGCTGAGATAATTTCAAGCTGAAATGTAAACCATGAGCCAGGTCACATTCAGGGTCCCAAGGCCAGTTATGCAACTACATCTATTTTTTACATATTAGATAAATCAGACCTTTTAAAAAGAGCAACACAATCAATAAAGTCATCTCTAGCCGGGTCTTGTAGCATGACTTAACAGGGATCAGCTTTGATCCGACCATTGATAGAGTGGAGGATGTATGGTTCTTTGTCTGTGAAAAACAGCCTCATAGCGCCGCGTCGGTGGCAAAGACTGGAGGTTTAGCGCCACCTGCTGTCTGAGAGGAGACACTGCTTGCACCGCACCGCTCTCCACATGCAGGGAGAATCGACTCCTGCGAGCCGCGGGCGCGTTTGCCGAACTGCATGCGGCAGTTGCTCGGCAGCAGATGTTCAGGAAAACACATCTTTCTTTTTTTTTGTGTGATTCCAAGACCACGTTCTTTAAACTGCAGCTCTGACAACAGTCCCCTCTGCTGCTGTCACGGGGCCAAAGGAGATGACATCTCTTGCTGCAAACACACTTAAGTTATCATAATAAAACGTTTTCTGGTATGTTCAACTCAGAAAATGGATTTCTAACGCCAGAAAGAATTTATCCCAAAGATTTATTCGCAATTGTGACACATTTTTGTGATAACTAAGAGCTGCCTTTTTTTTATTTTAAAGTAAGGAATGTGATTGAAAAATTGAAATTCATTAATAAGTAATTACGTTGTCGTTGTATCAGTGATTTTCTTTTTTTCCAGTGGCGCCACCACTCAAGCTGACGACACCCTGCTGTCAGTCCTCCCCTCCATGGTGGCGTCAGTGACTTTCATTCTTAGAGGCTTGGATGAACCAGTGGCTGCTGAGTTCTTAAACCGTGGAACTGTACACCTCGAAAGGTCTTCTGCTGCTGTCGTGCATTCAGAGATGCTCTTCTGCAGGCCGGAACCAGTCCGGTTCTAGCTGATATACAAAGGACATTGAAGAGAACCCCAGCTGGTTCTCCCAGAGAACCGGACAGCTTCTCTTTTTCCGGACCATCCTCTGTAAACCCTCAAGATGGTTGTGCTGAAATACCCAGACCAGCTTGTCTGGCTCCAGCAACCAGGCCTTGCTCAAAGTCATTGAAGTCAACCTTTCGTCCCCGTTTTGATGCTCGGATTCAACTTCAGCAGATTGTGTTGAGCATGCCTACATGCCTAAATGCATTGATTTGCTGGCATATGACTGATTGGACATTTACGGGACCGAGCGGTTGCACAGGTGTATGTGCAAAGTGGTGAGTCGATTTGAACTCGACAGCGTGACGGCTAAAAGTAAAGCCAGAGGATCTCCATCCCCCCCTGGTGGCTGGCTGCGTTTCAGGGGATAGACCGCGCTGCCTCTATGCTGGTGGATGTGTCTTTGGCCCCGACTACAATATCACAGTAATCTTCATATACTTTGTCCTCAAAGGTGGTTTCTTTAATTAGTTAGTTTTTATCATGTTGATTTGTTCAAGTGTTCGGTTTTCTTTTAATTTTGGTTTTAATAAGTTATTTAATGCTGTAAAAGTGGGGGTGTGACACTGTGATTGACAGCTGATATTTTTTTTTCAGTTCTATATTTCTTGTATTTAGTTTTAGTTCTTTCAGTTTAGTATCCGTGTCAGATCTCAACCTAAACCCTCTTGACTCCAAACGCATCAGGCTTGTCAAGATGATCTTTTGCAAAGCTCTGACGCTGAAATTTGTGGTGAGGAAGATCTCACGACTTTTCGGTGACGGCCATATTAGCGGGGCGCCGCTGTCGAACAGAGCTCGGCGCCACCACTCAAGCTGACGAAGTCACAGAGGCATTTACGGACTTCTGTTTAGGAGCTGTACGTTATAAATCTAATAAAATATGTAACACTAATTTTGTATAAGCGTTACTGTTTGAAACAGTGAAAAAACTGTTTGAAACAGTGAAAAAACTGTTTTTAGGTGATAAACTGATCACGTGAGACTGAGTTTTGCGGGACCTTGAAACCGCAGCTCCATTTCTTGACCACTAGTGCACAGACTCCGACTCTGAATGAAGCCACCATTGAAAGATGGTCGCATGCATATCAGAAATATTTTGGCCTCATTTTTGGACAACCAGAGTAAGTGGAGGCCCTTCGCCCAGATGATACGCAGACGACGGTCCACATAAGGTTTGTAGAGTCGGAGGAGTTACAAAAGTGTAAAAATGGTGCCAGCTGACATGTGAAGCTGCCCAAACGTTCATTCCAATATTGTTTTCTCATTTTTACATCTTCAACTCATTGCATAAAAGTAATTATGCATTGATGTTTTCTGTTAATACTGTATTTACTTAATTTTGATTGAAACACATGAGAATATGCTCTTTTTAAAGGGGCGCTGAAAGTTTTGCATGCCGCTGCATATTTCCAGTATGAAAAAATAGAATACTTTGGGTAAAGCCAGACAAAGTGCTTTGGACATATATTACACTTGGCAAGTAAATGACTGTAACCAAGGACTCCCAAAACATCTGGCCAAAGCAACAATCATTTGATATTAACGGCCAACTCCTGAAACGCAGCTTCATGATGGCCAGTAAAACGTTCCTCGCAGCAGACATGTTGACAGGTCACAGGCAGGAAAAACATTATTAACATTAGCATTTGATTCGGATGACCCACAGGGGCGCGCTGGCTGACTGGAATCACTCACTGGTGCCGGTAATGGCCCCCGCTGTGGCATGTCATCATGTCTGCTATGTAAACGCTCCATAGTCCAGACCTTACAAGACCTCTGTCATTTTTCAGTCAGGAAAACCTTAATTATAAAGCAATATTTGCGTGGGGTTTCCAAGCAACGTCGTTAAACGGACGTGTGTTTGGAGGCCTGAGGCCGTTTCCTAAAAAGGATACAAGTGGACATTTCTTTAAAGAATTCGACT
This sequence comes from Dactylopterus volitans, assembly GCA_901007715.1. Lineage (NCBI taxonomy): Eukaryota > Metazoa > Chordata > Actinopteri > Syngnathiformes > Dactylopteridae > Dactylopterus > Dactylopterus volitans. Next base: position 2,222 of record CAAKHG010027674.1, on the reverse strand, counting down.
CCACGAACTGAATTCCAGCGTCACTCTCTGGACTTTTCCAGGACTTTGAACTGGATCCGACAGCTTTCGCCAGCGACTGGAGCCGAGCTTTTTGGACGAATTGAGGCGGTGAGATACGGTTGACACACCAGCGTTCGATTCCACTCTGCTGCTCAGCTCTGATTTTGTCCGATCTGCAACTGCAAAATATCGTCGACAAAGACGCCGCATGCAGCGCGCTGTCTTACGTGGTCAAGATCGTCTATTTAAGACACTTACGAAACCAGCTTAAGACCCATTTCATGTCCTCAAAAGGCAAAACAGTACAAAGCACATTGAAGAGAACCCTAGAGCTGTTATCCAACAGGGGACATTTGAGGCTTTGTAAAATACCTTCATAATCACTTTTTGGACCCGTCAATCCATATTTGTAAGATATTCCAAGACATCTCCTGGACCCGAGATGACCGAGCCACCGTCACGCCACTGTCGACCCCCCTCCACACCACATCTGGCAGTGGCTCGGATCAGATTCCACTGAGCTTGTGCTGCTCATAATAAGAAAACAAGTTCACATATGAGCAGAGACCAATTTTGGCCCACTTCTGCCTGTACTTTAAATCGTAATTATTGTCAAATGTTCCTCGCCAAATTAGGGGTTTCCTGTCGCGGCAGTTCACGCAGCAAAATGAGAAGAGCCGCGTGACTTTACTTCCGTCAGATTCTGCATCAGAGACCGGTTCTAAAGGGACTCATTCATACATGAAGCTGGAGCTTTAACCCTCCACCACATTCAGTGAGAATGGTCCCAGTAATTTTTGTATGGTTCTGTAAAACGTCAAAGAAAAAAAAACAAAAAAAACATGAAGCCTTGTGAAAGCCGCCTCCTCAGCGGAGAGGACGATACAATTCTGAAGAAAGACGCTGTATTAGCCTCTTGCCTCTAAAGATGTGACGATGTTGTAGTTGCTGCTCAAATGTTAAAATCTGCTGTTCTCAATTTAAAAAAAAACAACAACACATATCTCCATCTGCTTCACACATAAAAACAAATGCAAACTGCATCCTCTCACCATCCAGTTTATTCATAATGTCTTGCTCACTGCTGCATACTGCACCACGCGTCCCGGGGGCGGGTGTGGAGAGTCGGTTCTTAGCCGTCAGAAAACGCATGATGGCGACCGGTGGACATTCATTCCTGTACAGTAACATCCTTAAAAAGTAGAACTCTTCAAGTCTTGCGCTAGTCAAAACATAACTGCTTAAATGAGATAAAATTTGTACATGATCAGACAAAACAAAGTGATTGTGCAAAAAAAAACAAACAAAAACAAAACAACAAAACAAAAAAAAGGGACATGAGACTGAAAAAAGTCACATCCAATCATTCCTTTAGAGTACATATTGTCATTTCGGATGTAAAGCTCGTGTGAAACAGTTACAGCTTACTGACATACATCCTTCTCACTTGCCTCAGCATTTTCATTCAATGTCCGTCACATTAATTTTTTTTTTTTCTTTTTCCGCTGCCATTCCCACTAAAAAGTCACATAAAACAAGTCAAGCAATTAAAATGCAGGCAACTTCTAAGGCAACATGTGAACTAAAAACAAACTAGATACTCACTGTATACAGATGTATAGGCTCCTCTACACCAGATAAAACATGTCCTAATGCAAAAACAGCCATCATACAGAACTACTGAATAGAAAAGACAAAAAAAACAAAAAAACATCTACACGCAAAACAATACTGAAGTCAAAAGAAAACGTGGAATCCACTGCTCTTGTTGTTTGCACTGAAAGCTTGTGGGTTTGTTTGTTTTTTGTTTTTTTTTGCATTTAGATTTACAGAAACCCCTCGGAGTGACTCCTCTCCCTGCGGTGGAAGCTCGAGGACGGCTGGCGTGAGGCGCGTCCCTCTCTGTGCTGCACACTTCAACCACCTCGAGCAGGCCAACAGCTACGTCTCTGTTGGAGCTCACGCTCGTTAAGTTAGCGGAGGGGAAGATGAGTGCTTTGATTTCAAAAGTGTTTTTTTTTTTTTTTTTTTTTTGCTTTTTCTTTTTTGCATAACCAGGATTTCACATGCAACATTCTGCCGTTATGATTCATTCTTTTTGCTGATAAGCCACCTTGATTTTTTTTTTTTTTCACATTCTTGAGGACGGTGTGGCCATCGGCAGCTGGGAGGGATCGAGGGAGACGCCGGGGGACACTTTGGGAGGGGCAGGGGGGGGGGGG
>CAAKHG010027673.1:0-11778 GCA_901007715.1 Dactylopterus volitans | reverse complement strand
AAAAAAAAGCGGGGGGGGGGGGGGGGAGGGGGGGGGGGGGGGGGGGGGGGGGGGGGGGGGGGGGGGGGGGGCGGTCGCTTCCCGGGCTCTGATTGGCTAGAGCGACTGTCAGTCATAATCGGCTAGGCGGGTCTACTCGGCTACCGCCCGTAAGCACGTTAGTGCTCGAATGACCGTCGGTGTTTGGCTTAGCTTGACAAGTTTCTCCCCCCACCCCCGAGCGACCATGGAGGCGGCAGCGAGGACTTAGTTAGTTGACAGATCGGCCGAAAGTTGCGGGCTCGCCCAGGCGCGTGTTTCAGGCGGGACGCGCGGTTCGAGCGCGTCGGTAAATGTAGAAGTTTATTTATTTTTTTTGCGGCTGCTCTCGCGCCCGAGCTCCTCACCGGCCACCCGCCGGAGTCTGCAGTGGATAATAAGCGAGGCACGGCGGCGGCAGCAGCGATGAACAGCCTGTCGTTCGACGATCCCTCGCTGGATAATTTGGATCCGACGCTGTCGCTCAACGACCCCAGCGACATTGACACGGCCCTCCTGAGCGACATAGATGGTGAGTGAGCGCAAAACTGTGGTGGTTTGGCTTGCCCGGCTGCCAGAGGGGGGGAGAACGGCTGAACCCGACGGCACCTGCTGTGCATCGCGGCACGTCACGTACCTCCACCGTGGAAATTCAACGATGCTAATAAGGGGCGCTAACTGACCAAGTCTCAAGTCTTTAGTCTCGGGAACGTAGCCTGGCTAAAGCGGCAGCTGCGTCTCTTCTACGTTCGGCCGAGCCGATAACACGCGGTGTGTTTTGAGTTTAAGTGTTGCGGTTTTTTGTTTAATTTCGCTGTTAGAGGCGGCTACCAAAACCGCAGGGTGTAATAATAGCGGCTAATAAAGCCCACAGAGCGCGCTAGCTAGCATGCTACACGAACGTGAGGGGCAGCCCGCCCCGCCCCCAGCCTGCTCCACAGACGGGGGGTTACTCCCGTTCATTCCTCCTCAGCCGGGTTCACACCGCCTCAGTTGACCGAGCAGACGAGTCCTACTCATTTTTATTACGTTTTTTTTTTTTCCTGGCGAGAATTACGCCATTTATTAGCGCACACTCCCCCCCCACCCCACTGCTCTGTTACAAACACGCGCTTTTCTCGGGCGGCGTTGAAACGTTACGGAGAGGAAGGCGAAAAAAAGGCGTTACTCGATTTTCGCGCAGATGGAAGTGGTGTAATAGAATTGGGAAATTGTCTCTTAGTGTGCGAGGGGTGGCTTTCATGATGGTCGTGTTGAGGAGTGGTGGGGAAAAAAAGCCCATGTGCGTTTGTGAAAAGCGGCATTGTGGTCGGTAGCGCTCCCCGAGCGTGACCGGCAGTAACCCCGGGTGATGCTACTGGATGGCGGCCGTGTTGCGCAGCCACAGACAAGCGCTCCCTCTCTTCCCCGTCTTGGACCCATCGGCATAGCGAGTCTCCGAGACGCGCTCTGATTGGCCAGCAGCGATCACCTCATGCTAAAACACCGGTTTACAAATCCGGGCCGCTGCGTTTCAGCGCGCTTACAACATGCGCCCGCGAGGGGTTTTATTTGCAACATACATCCGGTGAAGGGTTTTTGTTGTTGTTGTTTTTTGTTTTGTTTTAGTTTTGACGTCAAAATGACAGTTGTTTGGCTTGTCTCGAGGCCACAACATCATCATAATGCTGTAATCCTTTCCCCCTCAAATAAGTTTGAAGCGTTACTACAAAAGTTTGCTCTAATAAAATTTAGATTTTCTCATCAGAATCATGGTTGGAGGAGCCAGTGAGCCCACAATAGGAGCAGATTCATGGCCAAAAGATCACATCTAGGCCTTCTGCAACGTCACTTGAAGATTCTTAGTTTTGAACATATGATAAACTAAATTCTATATTTATTTGTCTAGGCTTGCTTTTTAACCGGGACTGCGTTCTGCTGTGTTACTTTTTTTTAGTCGTATAATAGTCACTTCTTTCTTTGCTCCGGTTTATTGCGCATGCTGCACACAAAAGTTGCGACGTAAAAACAGGTGGCGGGAAGCCGGTTTGTTCCCATCAGAAACCACGTTTTCTTTTAAATTCAAAACTATTTTTTTTTTATTCAAAACAGGCACTCCATGTCCAACCCTAATTCTGAAGCTCTTTTTTGGGACAATATTGAAAACTTCATGCCAAGTTCGTCCTGGCCAAAGTAACTGCGATCAATGGTATTACCATGATAGTCATCAGAATAAATAAAGATATGTCTGAGTTCTCAGCCATAGATTGAAATTTTTGCAAAAACCGAAGTTCCTGCAATGTCACTATTTTCCAGACTACTACAACTAGATATGTCTGACATGATTTCCCACCCTGCCTCTGGTGGAAATGTACTGGAGGAGAAACAATGGAGCACATACAGAAGCAGCTTTTGTCCACAGCAGCCTGTGTGTGTGTGTGTGTGTGTGTGTGTGTGTGTGTGTCACTAAGAGAGAGATGCTGGCTCAGGCTTGTCTTCTTCATTTGATCAAAAACATTTGGATGACGATAAAGACAAAACCAGAAAGGCTTGTATTTCTGTAGAGCTCCAACCAAAAGCTGTTTTAATAAGAAGTATTTTCCATGGAGTTTTCCCGACGATGACAGGCACAAGACCAAGTCGTGGTATCGAAAATTTGTCTAATATTAGCAGAGCGGCATTACAACCCAAAAAGGCTCGAAGTAGTTTGTACTGCCTTAGTTGGGAAAATAAGCCCAGTGTAATGTGCGTTTATCACAATCCTGCAATATAGCGTCATTATCGACGGCATTTTTATCATACATCATTTATCTTGTTTTTAATGGATGCTGACTTTTAACGGTTCGGCCAAAATGACCGAAGTCGTGTTTGAAAGTCCGTTATTTCTGCAACGTAGCTCATGACGGTGTGCGAGCTTGAGCCGGTGAGTGAGTGAGTGAGTTTGGATGCAGCTTTGTGCCTGATTATGCGCCTGCCCGCTGCTCTGCCTGTTGTGCTGCTTTCTGTGTGGCGCTGGGTGAGCGCGTGGCACAGTCCGCCGCGTTCACATCACTGAACTTTACCGCTCACATCAGTCAAGACTTGGGGCTTCCGATAAATTAGTCGTGTTCCATTTTATCGGAACATCAAGGCCGACCTTAAGGCGGCGCAGACCCGAGTTTTGAGACCACCGTGTGCTAAATCACTGCGATGATGGGCGTGCGCAGCAGCTCCAGGAAAACTCATGGCATCATAATTCCTGTAAATCATTAAATCAATATGGGACGCCTCATTAGAGAGCTGGGCAGCTTTTTCAAGTTATGTTCAAGTTAGGTATTCAGGATTATCTTGATTTATGATTTTTTGAATTTGTGGTCGTGATAGTATCTTAAATTGTCCCATCTCTTCGCTGCACCAGGGTCATCTTTACAAATTCCATTGCATTTTTAACTTGGTGACTCACACTGGTGGTGGTTCTGATTTATGTCTCTGTTTCAGATATGCTGCAGCTCATCAACAACCATGGAGACATGGAGTTTGGAGGACTGTTTGATAACCCTCCATACACAGGGCCCACCCAGACCCAGGAGCTTCCAGGTCTGACCCAGTCCATCACCTCTGTCACCCCCCTTTCCACCACCACTACACCTCCATCCTCTTCCTCCTCCTCCATCCTGAGCAGCAGTCCCCACCTGGATGCCCTCTTGGGTCCTCCCATCACTCGTAGTGCTTCCACCCCAGACAAGGCCTTCCAGCCTCCCACTTTCCAGCAGTCCCCTCTGGCCCAGGTGCACAGGCAACAGCCAGCCTCCCCACCGCAGGCTCAGAGCCTCAGACAGTCCAAGGTGGAACAGCCCCAACTCATTCTCAACCAGTCGTCCCCAGCCCAGGCAGCTTCACCACACGGCTCACCAGGACCAAATCCGGCTTTCGGCTCCACAACCCAGGCACTCTTCACGTCCCCTGCACCTCAGACTCCACCTAAAGCCCAAGCCCAGCCGCAGGCGCAGCTTCAGAGCCAGACGCAGTCCCAGCAGACCCGGACCAACTACAGCAGCCAGAACAGCTACACAGGCAAGCGCTGTTTTATGGATTGTCCTAGTCCTCAGATGAGCTACATTTTGGTTACTTATGAACTGATATGTGATATATTCAGGTCTGTAAAAAAAAAAAAGCCATAAAGTATGTAAATGTTAAAGGCTTATGATGTTAAAGCTCTTGGTGTTTCTGATCAGGGAGGTTCTTTATGTCTATTATCTTATTCTCATGATATGAATAAGAAATGAGATGAACCTTTCATGCGCAACATTAAGTCACAAATACACTGCTTTTTGTTCTTCTTTTTTTGTCTTTACTTTATCAAAGACAATCTTAAGAGCTTTAATTTGTGTGTTTGAAACTTGCAGAATAGTAACAGACATGAAGAAATTATTTGAAAATGGCTTTCAAAGAAGAAATTGATGTGTTGAGCAAGTAGGACATTTACTGGCCATTAAGATGCAATTTATAACCGGCTCTGCTCTTAAAATGGCACGGAGCTACCGATTTTAGAGGGCTTTCTCTGGTGTGTTTTGGAAATGGAAATGACATTAATTTTTTATTTTTTGTTTGTTTGCTCGTGTCCGCTAAACATTAACGGAATTAACATTTGACAGCTTCTTAAACACAAGTGCAACTAAATAGTCCATTAGTCTTAAATGGATTACAAAACCAGGGCATCTAAATCAGATTTGTGTTTCCATGCTAGAGGTTTGGAATCGTTTCCCAGTGGCCAACAAAGTGGCTCCTCAGGTTTATTGCGTTTGCTGAGCTTGGACAATATTCAGCCTCTTTTGATTGTCCTAATCTAATAGGCGCCGCTCTGCAGTCTGATAGCTGAGTCAAATGATCTGTCTGGGTAACACCCGTGATATATTTACGACCTGTAAGTGTGTCTGTGTTTGTGCATATGTACTGTACACATGGCAGTGCACATATATGCAGATGTACACAGTACTTGGTCTGATACGCAGTACACATATCTCCAGTGTTTGAAAGACATTTTTTTTTACTGGAGTAAAATTGCTCTTTCATGTTTTAAAGATGCAATAAATGTTTGTTTTTTTTCCAATTACCTCCTGAGAAACTTCCCCAACCTTGTTACTGATAAGTGAATGCAGTGGCCAGCCCCGTTGTAGCTGATAAGAAACCAAAGGTGACACATTGAACTTTGCTATCACTTATTTCTAATGATACCAGTTCACCTGGTGGTCTAAAGACCTATAACCAATAACTTGCACAGTGTGAAGTGATGCAACAGCCGCTCTTGCTTATGCGTCGCACCAATGTCCAATAATCTCCCATCCCCCTTGCTCAGCGCAAATATGTTTTAGATGAAAAAAATTTTTTTTTACTGATTAAATCCCACAGAGCAATTACCAGTGCATTCATTCACTAAAGCATGAAAATTTATTGTGCATTCACTAAAAAGAAAAGCGGTTAATGAGATGAAAGCTAGGGGATGGGGGGGGAAAAAATCTCAACTATTGCAACTATTTTCCAGCTTGCAGCCCAGGTGGTGCGAGCCAAGCTGCCATCACCTTGTCGTCCTCACCTCCAAGCGTTCAGCCGGTGGCCATTCAGACACAGCTCCAAGGGCTGACCGCCACCCCGTCGCTGCTGGCCACGTCAGCGAGCCCGCCAGCTCAGACCATCACGTCTCATGTACAGCAAGTACCTGTAAGTGTGTTTGGGTGGGAGACAAGAGAAGAAAAAGAGTGAACTGGAGTTGTTTTGGATGTTGCGGCATCCAGAGGCTGACCTTCAATATGCCCCAATTTGTGTGTTTTTCCAGGTGTTACTGCAGCCACAGTTCATTAAGGCTGAATCTCTTCTTCTGACCACGCTGAAGCATGACCCCTGCATCGTCACCACGGTGGCCTCCCCCACATCCTTGGCCACCACCACGCCAGTCCAGAGCACTTCACTGCAGGTAGATGCATCATGCACAACCCAATACAGATCCCTGCTTTAGGAGAAAATCTTAAATCTTACATCACCGAGAAAGCCAACGAGATCAGAGCTATGGAGATTACTATTCTTGTGACAAATAAGTGCATTTTTGACCCAATAGTTCTTTTCCCTTTTCCTCCCCGTTCTCCTCCTCAGGCCTTCATGGGCAACGGCACCATCCTGACCACGGTGCCCGTCATGGTGGACGCAGAGAAGCTCCCGATCAACCGCATCGCCATCAGCGGTAAGCCGGCCGGCCTGCCGCACAAGGGGGAGAAGCGCACCGCTCACAACGCCATTGAGAAGCGCTACCGCTCCTCCATCAACGACAAGATCATCGAGCTCAAAGACCTGGTGGCCGGCACCGAGGCCAAGGTGGGGAGAAAGAGTTGATTGGAGGGTGTGAGGAGCCGTGCACATTGAATTGCTTTTTAGATGGAACGGCAGAATTCGACATCGAAATAAGGTTTTTATCTGGTTTATGGATCTCCTAGCTATTAAAAAATGGACTTCTGATAACCAGTGGTTGATTTATCACGAGCGATAATGCATTCAATCCTGGTAAGAAAGATAATGAGTGTAATTTGTATGTTAGATGTTTATTCCTTGTTTTTCTTCTCTTTCATAGCTCAACAAGTCGGCAGTGCTAAGGAAAGCCATCGACTACATCCGCTACCTGCAGCAGACCAACCAGAAGCTCAAACAGGAGAACATGACTCTTAAAATGACTTCTCAGAAAAACAGTGAGCGCTTACACCTTTTGTCTTTATTCCATACCAGCTTCTTGAAAGGGCTCCCATTCAGCTGACCCTTTGTGATGAGGTCCATTGATAGCTCCTGTTATCCTGAAATGACGAGTGCAAATGGCCGTCTATAGCCGGCAAATAAGTGAGAGTTTAAGGCTGAAGACGGCTTTTGCTTTTGTACCTCTGAATGACCCACTTAAATGCTCTTTCCACAGAGTCTCTCAAGGACCTGGTTGCCATGGAAGTGGATGGCCAGCCTGACGTTAAGAGCGAGCTGCCCACCCCGCCTGCCTCCGATGTGGGCTCCCCCACCTCTTTCTCACATTGTGGCAGTGACTCTGAACCCGACAGTCCCATGGGGGAGGACACCAAGGTATGCTGCTCTCATTTAACTGCTACACAGCAATCGTTCAGTGGAGGTTTTTTTTTTTATTATTATTATTTTGATTGCCTATCTAGGAATTATTTGATCAGTCATTCACTTCATTGTTCAGATGCCTTTTCAAACTGTTGTGTTAAAGGTTGAATGAATGACATGCCCCGAGGGTGCACCTGCTTCACATATGACTGGTGCACCGTGTGGAGACTGTGGAATTGAAAAGTGATTGCTCTGCCTTGTTTATTTTTCCTGCATGTTTCCGGAGAAGTTGATGTTTGCCGTCAGTATCGATGTTTAAAACAGGTTTAAAAAAAAAAAAAAAAAAAAAAGGCTCAACGTTCGGCTCATAGTAATGCAAGTAGAGACGAGTAATGGTAGGATTTATTTAGCAGTAGTGTTGTGAGGGTTCTCTATTAGGTTCTTCTTTGTAATTGCAATGAAAGAAAAATGAATCCATTTACATTTTGAACACAGTATCATGTATGGCACAGCACCAGCAAACCAGTCATATAAATCATATCTCCCTGGAAACAAATGTAACATTTTGTAAATTTTAAGTACGGAAAGCAGAGCAGCCAATGGCTACTTTTTTTCAATCCCATAATCTCAGCTCTCTGGTTTTGCAAGTGTGGATAAATAGGCCAACTCAAAGAAATAACCGGACTATTTACAGCTTAAGAGCCAATTTCAGATCCATGAATTACGTAATTTTGCAAGAGTACTTTCAGTGAAAACTTGCCATATTTATGAAAATGAAAATTTAACAACGAGCGCTTTGGGTGTAGAATAAAGGCTGGAACATATGATGCCTTTACAGTGTTATAAGAGACACTAGTTGTTATGCTGAATGAAAGGTTTTGATCTTAAAAGTCAGCCAAGGATCTGACTATAAATCAGTCAGCACTCCACCTCCAGAATGAAAAAAAAAAAAAAAAGTTCTCTTCCTATTTTGCGTTCCAGCCGACTGTGGGCATGTTGGACAGATCTGCAGCAGGCAGCAGCGCTGGCGGCATGCTAGACCGTTCCCGCATGGCACTGTGCGCCTTCACCTTCCTCTTCCTCTCCCTCAACCCTCTGGCTGCCCTGCTCTGCTCATCCGGCAGCAGCTCAGCTGGTAATCAGGCCACCGCCGGCCATCCTGCAGGGAGGAGCGTTCTGGGTCTTGACATTGCAGGTACGCGCGTTATAAATGCTGAGAGGGAGAGAAAACGGTGCAGCTGTTGTTGCAAGCGCAAAATGGTTGTTGTAGATGTGCATGAGGCGTATGATCTCAATAGTGACCCAGGATGTTTACGGCTCACTTACAAAAATGTCCATTGCAGCTGACTCTTGGGGCTGGATGGACTGGATGCTCCCAACTTTACTGGTTTGGCTTCTGAATGGGATCCTGGTGTCGGGAGTTCTGATCCGACTGTTGGTATATGGAGAGCCCGTAACAAGACCCCACTCTGGATCCTCTGTTCTGTTCTGGAGGCACCGCAAGCAGGCTGACCTGGACCTAGCAAGAGTACGTTTTTATTATTATTATTAAAAGGATGAACAAATAATAAAAAGGAATGCAATGTTCAGACAATACAGTATTAGCTGAAGGAAAAACATAATAAAAACGCGGCATGCTTGAAGTAACACGTCTCATTGGTTACCTCTCATCTGTTCATCTCCGCTGATCTCTGTTAACCTTCACAGGGGGATTTTGCTCAGGCCAGTCAGAACCTGTGGACGTGTCTGAAAGCTCTGGGTCGCCCGCTGCCCACCTCCCAGTTGGATCTGGCCTGTGCTGCGCTGTGGTCCCTGTTACGGTTTTGCCTCCAGCGTCTGTGGGTGGGCCGCTGGCTGGCTGCAAGAGCGGGAGGGCTGCGGTCTGACCGCCCCCTGCAGGAGGACGCCTGCAAAAGCAGCCGGGACGCTGCGCTGGTTTACCACCGCCTGCACCAGCTACACATGACGGGTGGGTTGGTGGGAAAATCTCTCCTTCTAATAGAAATCATTATGGTAGACTGAATATGGAAGCGACATAATCTAGGGTGATTAGAGAATTTCAGACCTTTTTGGATGGAAACGGTCAGCTTATGCTGATTTAATGCCGATGAAAGGTTCATATTAAGGCTGCTAAAAGGATTAAGCTTGAGTAATGAGTACCAGACCATGTTTGATAAGTTATTTTCCTGTCTTTTGCATACAGGTAAACTGAACGGGAGCCACCTTTCTGCTGTGCACATGGCTCTCAGTGCGGTGAACCTGGCAGAATGTGCTGGCAGCTGTCTGCCCGTAGCCTCCCTGGCTGAGGTCTACGTCTCGGCAGCTCTACGGGTCAAAGCTAGCCTGCCCAGAATCCTTCACTTCACCTCTGTAAGTCCCCCTTTAGTCAGCACAGGTGCATCTCTCAGTCTTTCATACTGTGCAAATTTAAGCAATAATTTCTAAGACGCTTGTCATGATTAACCACTTGGCTCATTTAGTCCTCTTGTCTTTGGCTCCAAATTAATTAACTGGGAGGGAATGTTCAATTAATTAGCACACATTCTAATTGACCCTGGGACTTTTAAGGCACACACATGCTGAATACAATTGGAAGACTTTGAGCAGTGGTCAGGCCCCAGCACAGGTGTGTAAGAAAAGACAGTGCACAAGTTAACTTGTCACGCTTTTCTTTTTCCTTTTCAAGCGCGTGTTCCTGAGCAGCGCCCGGCAGGCATGTCTGTCATCCAGTGGCAGTGTGCCTCCAGCTATGCAGTGGCTCTGTCACCCCCTAGGTCATCGCTTCTTTGTAGATGGAGACTGGGCTATCCGCAGCACCCCGAAAGAAAGCATCTACAGCCAGGCTGGAAATACTGGTCAGTGTGGAACTGTTTTTTTTTTTTGTTTTTTTTTGTTAAACGCCGACTGTTTCGAATCCTTCTTTTCAACTAAACTTGACTTGTCTCTGCGCAGCTACACATGCATTTTTTTTTTCCCCCCCTCTCATGGAAATCATTTGTTGGTACTCTTGCAGTGGACCCTCTGGCCCAGGTGACTCAGGCATTCAGGGAACACCTACTGGAAAAGGCCCTGTACTGTGTGGCGCAGCCACGTGGAGAGAAATGCCCCAGTCAGGGTGAAGGGTGAGAACGCCACGGCCTCACTGTTTTTGATTCAGTTTACGAAGTCTTTCACTTGAAATTCTCAGTTGTATTTTAACTTTTTGACGCAGTTTTTTTTTTTTTTTTTTTTTGTAAATATGAATCGACAATAAGGACGACGCAATGGAACAATAATAATCAGCAACCTGCTGCAATCTGTCCCTCCTCAGGGAGTATGCTGATGCCCTGGAGTATCTGCAGCTGCTGATTAGCGCATCAGATGCAGCGGGTGCCACCTCCCAGTCCTTTGCAATCGGCTCCAACATGGCAACTGTGACTGGTAGGTCCCTTTGACAGCTGCAGTCCCTGGCAGCAGTGCGTTTGTGTGTTTTATGTATCAGAAGACGAAATCACCTTTTGTTTAATGACTTCCAATTAAGGATGGTAATTGCAATGATGCCTTATTGTCCTCCATTTAACTGGGGTCAGTTGCTTAGCCAGAGGCACAGAATTGCAAAGGCCATTTGTTAAGTTGGCATTTCGCCTCCATAAGAGTGTTTAATGTTGAAAGGTATTTAGAATTTTGATAATGTAATATCACCCCTGAAAACGTCACTAGCAGCCAATAGCGAGGGCGTTTAATGCTTAGCCCAGGATCACTCTTTAAAGTCACGGCAACCTGACTCTCACTTGCTTGAACCTGTTTGTGCTGCTTGAGTACATGAACAACTCAAGTGCAGATTTGGGCTCTTCACTTCATTACTCGCTTATCTTCTCTGAGAGAATTGTGTTTGCCTTTCCTGCATCTTCTTCTCATCCGGTCCGACTGTTTGATTCCCTTAATATGTTTGCAAGATGAGACGCCGTGAGATAAAGTTCATTTTCACTCAACTGAGATCGAGTAGCTTGATTTCCACTGGGCTGCCTCCCACCCTCCCTCCGTTATGGGGGAGGTAGGGGCGGGCGGGGGACGGGACGAGGGTGTGTGCGCATCCGCTAGATTGCTTCATCTATCTTCAGCACTGTCAAATCACTGATCGTCTTGAGAGGAGAGAGGGAGCGGTGGGGGAACGGTGCGAGGCTGTGCAGGGATTTTAATGGGAGACCTCTCTTGGCAGAGCCTCAGGTTGCTCGCACAGTGGTGAAAGTGCGCGTGTGTGCTCGTGTGTTGCCCAATGTTAAATGATGCTGCTTTATCAGGGAGTTGCCAAAATGGCTGCCTTCTCTCAGCGTGTTGTGACTACACCAGAGGGGAGCGACAGATTGACTGAGAGGTCAAAACTCAGACAGCCAGCTGTCTGTGTGCTCCGTCATGCATGTTAAATGTGAAAGCGGGCAGTAGGAGATTCGGTTATTTGCGCTCGAGCTTGCCTTTGGATGTCCCGCCTTTGACCGTCTTGCTCCGACTTCCAGGCTGCGACCCCCACTCGAAGTGGTGGTCCTCGGTTACCGTGGTGATCATCAACTGGCTCCAAGGAGATGACACGGCGGCAGAGAGACTGTATCCAACTGTTGAGCACCTGCCCCGCACGCTGCAGAACGCAGAGTAAGTTGAACGCACGTATGCTAAAAAAAAAACCAACCTGCCAGTATATTGCGTAACTTTTTTTTTTTTTTTTTTTTTTTC
>CAAKHG010027670.1:9934-30008 GCA_901007715.1 Dactylopterus volitans | reverse complement strand
CCCCGGGGGCCCCCGGGCGCCCCCCCCCCCCCCCCCCCCACACACACACACACACACACACACACACACACACTTACGTTTAATAGTTCACCTGAACTCACTGAACACTGAACTGAACTCTCGACAACCTGCGCTTCGGTTGTAGAGCGGGTCCAAGTTCAAGCCCCCCCCCGGTGCAGATTAAAAGGACCAAACAAACAATTACGTAGAAATATACTTAAGCCACCGCAGCCAGCTGGGCAGCCGCCTTCCAGCTCTCACCTCGTCCTCGCTCTCGTTTTTAAAGCACAAGCACGCCGCTCTTCTCTTGAAGCCTTCGCCGTCGTACGTCCTGGTCTGGTTGGGCTTGAACTTCATCATATATGTCCCCCGGTACGTGAATGCAACACCGGGGAAGAGTGGAGGGGCGGGGGGTGAAAAATGAATGTTGTGAAAGGCGAAATCAGGTGTCGAACAGACTGCGGTTCAGTAGCTCCGTCGTCCGAAAGAACCGGAGCGGCGGCGGCGGCGGCGGCGGTTCCCCCCGCGAGGTTCCCAATTTAAAGTGTTCGGATAGTCCCGGCGGCGACGCGGGCTCCTGCTTCATTCATTCCGGGACTCCGGGACGATGCGAGGTGTCGTCTGCTCGTTTCTCGGAGCTACCATGGTGTGCTGGTGTGTCTCTAGTGTCGCTGTCAACACGCGTGGCTCAACGAAGTCACGTCTGCGCCGGAACAGCTGAGCGGCTGCGCAGCCGGGCGCGCGTCTGCGCAGCAGGGCGCGCGTCTGCGTTTGCGCCGCACGTTCAGGGTGCGCGTGTCGGCGACCGGGACGCGCGCGGGCCCGCGTTTTCGAGTCACGCTGCTGTCAAATGCTCGAAAAATAATCACTTTTTTTCCGGATAAGCCATTTGTTTGAGGTTTATTTCATTAGTTCGATTTTAAGAATGTTTTATCCAACAGACCTATTCCTCCATTTTGATAAGTTTAGTTTCAACTTTGAGGTGTCAAAAATCCTGTAAACACTGGTTCTAATTTTTCACACCCAAACGCAGAGCTCAAGTTTCATGTTATTCGCCTCTGGTTGGTGTCGCATACGCATAATATCCTAGAGAAAACGCGAAAACGAAAATCCCTCCTTCTTCACTTCTGGCATCGGTTTGTCGAGATTCGAGCGCCGGACGCCTTTAAGGTCGTCATCGTTAAAACCAGGTGACGGTGAAACCGCGTCCGGTGGCAGACGGACCCGCCAGCACCAGCACCGGCACCAGCGGCGGCGGCGGTAACGTGCCCGCCGACGCGCTGCGCTTCAGCGTCACGAGGCTCAGAGTCTCCCTCTAGCGGCCCGCTCACAGGGCAGCAATATATGACCGCTGTCGCAGGCCCGCCCGCGGACAGCGACGAAACTGAAAGGCAGTTTTAATAATTCAATAATTCCTTACCAAATATCCAATGAACGGATATGCAAAATAATTGAAATCCATTATTTATTTGAATTTACATCGCCTGCCTCCTGCATTTCTTTTATTTGATAGTAAATTGAGTAGCTCCAGTTGCTCAAGAGAAATGGCAAAAAATTTCATCTTATTTCATGATTCACTCAACAAAATGCAGTAGTAAAAAAATCATTAGCAGCCCTAATTATGAGTACAGTACAATGTGTGACACGCTGCTGTAGCAGTAGCGTGTCACACGTGAACCTCACCAACAATCCAACCCAAGAAATGATTTATTAATCAACAGATTTTATTTACAGAACAAAACTGAGTATGCATGTGAACTGTTTCATAGCATTCTGAGAGCAGGAAAACATTTCGTCCCCAGATGATCGGGAAGAATGAATTTACAAACAGTGAATTGAATACAGACTTTCCAGCGAAAGAACACCGACAGTCGAGAATTAAAGCCTTCATTAATCATGTTCCCATCTGATCCAGCCGCTACCCAGCATCCTCTCTGTCTCTCTCTCTCTCTCACTCACAGGTCCCTCGAATCCCGACCTCATCACCCTCTCACATTTTTAAATATATGACAGCTCTAGTGTAACCCTTGCTTTGTGGGGGGAAAAATGCCACTGGAAAAAGGTAAACCACTGAGATCCATAGCTTTAGACTGTGATGACATACAGGGAAACAGCAGAGTGGTTAGTATGACAACAGCAATAATGATTTACATACGGAGGACTGGATATGGTAATAAAACCTGCTAAAACTAAGGAAAGGTCCCCACTGTCCACACTAGACTCCCGTTCTTAAACTTCCCGCACCGGCAAACATCACAGCCTACACTCGCAGCGGTTGAAAATATTAATGTGACCGTAGTAGCAGACTCGGTTTGTTTGTTTTGTTTTTTTTAGTCATATTACTTTGTGTTCAACAAAGCCAGACGTGACTTGAATAAGCAGAGCTGTAATTGTTTATGCTTCCTGTCTGCGCAGGACATAAACTCTGCTCCTTATTCAGGTGAGTGTCTACATATAGTGGGCTAGTAGCAGTTAGCTGCTTTCAATAAACAGCGACACAAGCACACAAAGTTAAAAGAAATATAAAAAGTATACCATATATTGACCAAATCCAGTCTTTTCTCCCAATCTGCCCCACTGCTCTGACCCCCTAAATACGCACTCCCCCGAAATATGTCCCAGAAAATGCTTGTTTAAGCAGCAGTTGGCAGAAAATGTACAAAGAAAGCCAAGTGAATAGATCTAAAACCTCTGACCATGCATTTGAACAGTAGTGAATCAGGACAATGAAGAGTAATTTCATTACCAATGTGCATTTACCATAAATAACCAATTGGGTTTTTTTTCTTTCCCTTTACTATAACTATGTCCTTCCTTTAAATGCAAATGAAGAGGTCTTGGCAGAACATGAGGATTTGTGTTCACACTTGACTTCCATGAGTGTCCCCAGCTGATAGGCAGCTCTACACTTCATTTTTGTTGACAGCGTAAAGCCTGGTCCATGACTTGGCTGTAGAGGGGGGGGGAAAGCACAGTGTTAAAAGGTCACAAGGTCAATCTACTAACATGGCTCTTAAATGAGCCACATGACCACCATACACATCATCCTCAGCAACCAATTATAAATCACATTTAGTCAGTTCACATTACGTGTGGGTGACAAAAGTTGTTTTGCCTTATAGCAGTTTGTAGTTTTAATTTTACATTTTGTCATCATCGTTATTGCAGTAACCACCAACAAGGACTCGGGACGCTTCTGATACTGCAATCAACCAAGACCGGGTTTGCAAACTGAATTCATTTTGATTGTTTTGGTAAAGTTTACTCTTCATTTAACAAAGTTATGATTCTCAATAACCATGTTAGAGTACATAAAGTTAGGTATTAAGATACAGTTCTCTTTCACCATGTTTGAGTATCAGATTTCGTTGTATAATAAAGATACACTATCAGTAACTCTGATCCATCAAAATGGATGACAAAAGATACCTTTAACAAATCAAAAACCTCTGGAGGCTAAATCCATTGTAAATTATTATTTGTCTGTTTCGGGTGATTTCCTTCAATCCAAATGATAACATTAAGCAGAAGCACATTAAGAAAGCTGAGACGTATGGAAAGTGTTAAAAAAAAAAAACCTTCCTTTTAAACCCAAAAAGTCTTACCCATCTCTATGGCCTCAGCTTCATTGGACTTCCACATATCTGCAACGTCATTTGCTAAGGGATCATCAGGGTTCGGTGCACTTAGTAACGCCTGGATTGATAGCAGCACTGTACGAATCTGCAGAGCTGGTGACCATTTGTCTGGGGAAAAAAATCAAAGACAAAAAAAAAATAAAAAAAATTAAAGACAAGAGGAGGCTGAGGACATTTAAAATGGAGACCAATAAAAGTAGCGGGGCGATAGAGAGCAAGTTACTGAAAAAGGTGCTAAAAGTAGAAACACGTCGGTGGGAGACGAAGAGGGTAGGGTGCAGTGAAGGGACAGCGGTGATGTTCAGCCGTGGTGGCACAAAGCTCCGGTGAAAGTGTAACACAAGAGGCTCTTGATCTTCCAAGCAAGGTTAAACTGGTAAATCCCTCGCTTCATTCACAGGCCACCTATCACAGCATACAATGTATACGGGGTCCCCTACAGTAACAAGCCTGACTCAACAGACCAAACACAAACCAGGTGTAAGCAGGCCATTGAAGCTGTGTGGGAAGACACACAAAGGTGAAACACACTGCATAGCATACGCATGAGCGGGACAATACAATGCAATACAATACAATACATACATTTCAAGTGAAATGAAGTGTTATCAAGCACAAAGTCTTGAATGTGTCCAGGAATTTATTGTGACTTACCTTTCAAAATGTCAAGACATATTCTCCCCAACTTGTCCACGTTGGGATGATATATTTTGGTCATGAAGCGTACTTTAGGAGCCGCCATTGGATATTCCTCAGGTAAAAAGAGTTCAAGTTTAAAGGTGCCACCCTCAAAAGGTGAGTCTTGAGGCCCGGCAATGACCACGTGAAAGTAGCGAGCGTTGCCCTCATCTGGCTCTGCCTTGATGCCTGGGACCGGCTCTGCAAGCAAACGCTGAGTTTCCTGGAACATTTAAATGACAGAAATTAGCCACATGTTCATGCTGCCATGTTAACAATACCTTGGTTTAAGTTATTGCAAGGATGCTGAATTAAATTCTATTTTAAACATGCAGTGCTCACAACGTTACGCTTGATCATAGTATACTATACTGTGACTAAACTACACTGTAATGTGTGAGTGAATTTAGAATATGCTGTTGGGTGAAACGGCCATTTATTTTTCTACATTCAATTTTGGCTAAACAAGTATATGAATTTAAAATGCGTCTTGACATGGATGCACAATGTGGTGAGTAACTGGACAGAGAACGTCGCCAGCTGGTGGAGTGTTATCTGCTTGGCTTTCATGCTCAAACAGAGCGGTGGATGGCTACAACAGTAGCTCAGTGCTGTGACTCTGAAGACTCCGTTGCAATGTGTCACTGTCTTTTAGGAGGTGACTCAGCACCCACATCACAGGACACCATTACTTCCACAGTCACCAGCCACTGCAGCAGCGCCACAACACTCAGCGTGCACTTAAAGCAAAGAGACCGGCAGAAACACACACCTTTCCAGAGAAAGAGGAGCAGGTGTCACACCCGAGAGATGCCTTAAATTAAGGAAACCACGCTCATGCTCACTGCTAACAAATCATTATATCATTTAAACTGAAATCTTCAATAATTTGTTCTTTGCCAATATTGCCACGAGCTGCAGTATCTATATTGTATCGTACAAGAAAAACTTTTAACCTGTAACTTTGAGAGCCACTTTACACATCTTGGCTCCAATTCATTTCTCTCCCTGTGCAGACTGTAAAGCCCACTGATGCAATGCAACCTGTGACTCTAGGCTACACAAATAAATTCAATCTGAATTTGTTAAAACCTCGTCTTTTTTTGCACTCCGACAACAAAGTCAGCGCATCGCGTCTCCAGGCCTTATCTAACTTCCACCATGGATGAAAACATAGCAAATGAAGCAGCATAACCACCTGCGTATGAAAAGAATGAATCAAATAAAGCTTCTAAACCCACCGCTCGTTTTTGACACTCTTTTTCTGAATGCAACTGGGAGTGAAATTCCTGAAATGTTTCAGATAACCCACAGACAAAACCATGCAGTGAAAACACAGACGGAAGAGGGGCTCCCAGCCCCAGTCACACGCTCTGAGGGCTCAAGAGCTGGCTAATGTTCCCAGCCCTCCCACCTTTTCCCACAAGTGCCACTCTGTGGTGTGCTTACTCACCTGTGCAACTACTTCTTTCCATTCCTATGGTTCTTTCTTAAGAAATCTCTAAGCAGACCAGGTCTTACTGATAAGCCGATGAAAACATAAGCTACAATTTTAATTGTTGGGAAAAAAAATGCAGAAAAATGAACAAAACTGTAATTCCACTTAACAGTTGTCCGATAGCAATCTAGTGTCATTCTGCACTCACAAATATAAATGCTCGTCTACTTTTCTGTGTTCTGTATATTTAGATACGCAGTTTAGGAGCAGACAGTAAGAACAGGTGCAATACCTGACCCTGCTCTGGGAATTTCAGCTGAAATCTTTTAAAACAAAAAAAACAAACTTAAATTCACATGAATAGCGATTAAGTCCTTCTATCGTTGAGTCAGGTCACGCAATGGTGATGGATTGAAGTGAAGTGTTATTAATGTATTTGCAGTATTACCAACTGGATGTCAGTGGCAATGCTAGAAAAAAATCTGTTAAGTGTTTGCAAATGCACACTGCTGCAGCTTCACATGGAAAGCAAGCAACTGGCAAATTTGACTTTTACTATGTAGTACTATTGAGGGAAATGCAGTGTGTTTGCCAGTGAGCTTTCAATCGTTCATCAGACATACATATGTGAAACAAAACAGTCTTCATTTCCAGCATTTTCCCACTTCTGGAGCAGTGGGGCTGCACACGACAACTCTTGAGGGGTAGCAACTCCTGAACCATGCCTCGTGCAGCACAAATAAAACGTGTTCACAGACAAATAGAGCAGGTTCAATTATTACTTGGTGAATTATTGCTTCATTGGACATGTTTGTTTCACTGCCCCTACAATTCAAGGACCTGTCGTTTAGACCCGCACTGGCAACTAACAGGTGCCGCTAAACCAGAACAAACCTCACATGAAATCTTGAGGATTGTAACTTTTGTACAACAGCATGATGACCAAAGCATAAATAATTTAACTAACCAAAAAAAAAAAAATCCAAGTACTAATAATAATTGAGAACATTAACTGCAGCTACAAAGCACGAGTTAATGTAATAACTCAAGACAACCATCATAGTTTGTCCATGTCCAGTGAAATGTCCAGACAGCATGATGCAGTGCAAATAATGTGTTATTTTGTAATTGTGTTTTCAACTGTAAGTCATGCCTTTAGCCCGACAGTAGAATCACGGAGCTGGTATCGAGGTGATCGGAGGAATAGAGGGCAAACACCGCCTGCGACATTTCTGTACCACACTCTCCGAGCCATATTTTTGCAAGCGGGGCAAACCCCGTCAAGCCCCCTTAAACCTACGAATCTTCCTGGATGATGATGATGATGATGTTCCGCAGAGTCATAGGCTTTGCGGCAAAATACGCGCTACAACTGGCCGCTAAGTCGAGAGAAAAAAACGTCCGGCTACTTTGCTGAGAACCAACTCACCAGATGTTTACACGATGGCACTAACCCTTCCGTTTCTAGCTTGATAATGCTAGTCATATTGGGGGGGGGGGGGACTTAGTTGACTCAAATGGCCACACGATGGACATAGAAAGCACTGCTAAAAGCAACTATTACAGGTCTAGTTCATGTCGCCGACAAGTAGAAATGCGGGAGAGGTAAACTCATGTTAGCTTGACGAGTGGGTTCCTGTTTTCGTCATTGAAACAACGCTAGCAATTTAGCATCAAGCTAGCGCAGCTAGCTAGGTTAGCCAGCCGTTCAATGAGCACCATAAATCGAGCAGCAGCCATTTAAGTCCACTCGCACTCTCCTGCGTGCTCACAAAACATCAACGGCGCAGCTGTGCGCGGGCTTGGTGCGTTTCAGCGCGCACCGTTTCGGCGTGTCTTGGGCAGGCGAGTTAAACGGAAGTAACTTTGGGAGAGCGGCGCTAGCGGGCTGCGTGCTAACATTTGCACACAAAACAGTCACCCGGGCGTAGCGGCGCGGCGCGAGGGAGTTCCCGCGGACGACACCGAGCCGCGGCCGGCCCCACACGCCGCCGTTTAAAGTGTGAACCTGGTACCTTCGTGATCCTGCGGGGCAGTCCAGCCATCTTGTCTTAAATGCGGGCGTTAGCTCTCAGTGGCTCCTCTCCGTCGTTGGCATTGACAGCACACAGACAGACGCACGCACGCACACAGACACGCGCGCGCGCACACTCACACACAAACACACGCACTCGCATCTTCCGGGTCCCGGCGGCTGATGGAGGGAGTGGAGCAATGCAGCAGCTCCACAAGTGATCGAGCAACGTCTCAGGCACGATGGCGGATCGATTAACGTCAGCTGGCGTGCGAATTGAACTCTCTGAATTCGTTGGATAATTGTGAATTGAATTCACTTCCAATGGTGGGTTTTCCTCGCCCCTAAATTCAGAGAGACAGATTATGCAAATCCAATTAAATATAAATTGATATTAATAACCTTTTTTTACAATTCTTTGGATCGGTGTCATTCGCAGTATTTATATTCGTATGAAACATGATGAGTTGATGTGCCTTGTTTTCACAGTTTGCAGAGAATCACATTTTTTACAAGACAAAATTTCCTCTTATTTTGAATTTGCCAAATTTTGTATTTAATGACGGGCATGGACATGAACGGAAAACCTATTTTCTTAATGTAAATATTTTTGTTTACGTTAGCTTTTCTTTTTCTCACGTTACAGTGTGGTATTTATATGAAAGCACCTTTATGGATGTGCAACCACTTACTATGGACTATGTGATCTCATTAGGATAATGTTGCCATGTGCTGGCTTTGATGTTGATGTCATTAAGCTTATCGCTTTATGCTTTGTGCCATGTGCCATAAATGATAACGTCATGAAGTGTAGGTGTGGCGTCAAAGTATGTACGGGGAGACAAACCTCACATCCATGTCACTCATGAGATTTGTGTTAGTATACTTGCAACAGTGCTACGACTGTTGGAACCATCGTTTCTGAGAATCCTTTTCTCACAAGTTTGTATGAAATTTTCCCAACCAGATCAAGATGACGCATGTGAGTCAAATGTGTACAAAACACATTTTTTCGAATGAAACCTGCTTTCACCCTGAGCAAGTCGGAGCATCTGGCAGCCATGCCTTTGCTATCCTTGACTAATTTCATAGTTGTATTTGAAACATGGAACAGTTTGAATTTTTGCAGTGTGCAGCTATTTTGCCTCATCCGAGGCGAAGCCCCATATCCTCCTGAGGCCCGGCCTATTCATTTATGTCCTCTATAGTGGACATTGGTTTTTGATCTATATCTTTTAACTCATTTGAGTTACCCTACTACATTCTGATGGACATCCTGGCCTTTCCAACAATATCTCATGTGTCTGGGTGGGATGACGGGAATTTGGATTTCATGCTGAGAAAAAAATGGGAGACTGCAGAAAAACAAAAGTCAGCATTGTGTTTGAGATTCTATCCAGCAGTTCAACATAAGACACAAGCAAAATGTATAATTTTGAACGTTTTATTAGAAAATGCATTGATGTTCTTGTTTTCTTGTCAGCCTATTTTGATTTTGAAGTGTTGGTGTTTTTTTGTTTTGTTTTTTCAGTAAAATTGTTGTGTTGTCTACTACAGTGGACATCCTGTAAAATCTAAAAAATTAAAAAAATTAAATGAAATTCTAAATTGTGAGTTGTTTTAGCCCCAAAGAGGAAAAGAATCGTAAAAAAAAAAGTCAAACTGAATGATGTTAATTTTAATGAAGATTTTTAATGCTTACGCTACTTATCCTCCACATCACTATTTTAACCACTCCAGCATCATATCAGAATCAGAATCAGTTTTATTGGCCAAGTCTGACTGGGTTGCATCTGCTCTCATACAACACAACGGGGACGACTCGTAACAACAGCACACACACGCACACGCACGCACACGCATTCACACACATACACACACATACACACACACCAGTAACACAGATAAAATACAACAAGCGATACCATTATTACACAGTGAAATATATACACAGTGCAGTTTGCACACTGCAGCCCACGCAGCACAGCTATGAAAGAACCCCTACAAATGCCATAAACCTGGTAGTGCATCATTTGACTATTTTCATACATTTTCCACAGTTCCCAGAACCTCTTTGTCTAGATTAATGGTTTAGCAAGTGTTTTCCTGACACTGTCAGATCTTGTGTCCCACAGCTACAGGATACCTGTTTTAGACTAAACAAAGCATGAATTAGACTTGACACTTCCAAGAAGAAATAATGTTTGACAAAGGTTAATTTTAACTTCTTTTTTTTTCTCACATTGCAGGCTACAGATTGGTGGATGTTTGGAGCTCCTCCCCCTGACATATGCCTGCAGACAAAAGCATTGTCCCTTTGGGTGTGAGGTCTGATATGTGGACATGAGCAGTTGAACAAACTCCCTGGAACTTCATTTTAAACAACAGACTCAGAAGAGGATGTCAAGCACACAAATCTGGCCACAACAAAGCCCAATAGGTAGGTTTTAATTTTGCTTTCATCCAGAAGAGACAAAATAAAAATAAGAATTACAAGAAGGATCTGTTACCTTTTTTTTTGTCTTGCCAGGACAATATAGAGATTGTTTAGAATTTTGCAACGATTGCAGGTGAATCTAGTTCATGAATTCTAGATCATTGCGCTAAAGGTTTTTTCTAACATACTTTTCTAAACAAACTTGGAAGAAAATCAGTAAGAATCGAATGTGTCACACAGATTGCTTTGAAACATTAGAATGAAAAGATTTGTGATGTAAACCTAAAGGTGAAAGTGTCTGACTTCTATGAAAGTATTCTTTTGCCAGCGCCCTCCTTTCTTAACATTTACAATATCACTAATCTGCCACCACCATTTAATCTATTATTAGATTTTTGTAAAACATAGTACAGCATATTACAGGCAGCAGGAGGAAAAGCCAGGTGCAAAATCTAAACCTGCAATCATGTTAGTTGCCTTTATGGGTGCAAGGTATCCACCTGGTTCCATGGCGATCATGGTAGCTTTTGTTGGATTTTTGATTATTCTAAATGTTTGTAAACATGACAAAGAAAAGTCATTATGGCCTCAATTTTCGTTTAGGCAGATTTTTTACTTTTCAACCTGACCAGAAATATGCTGTTTTTCCTGCAATGTGTCAAGATGAAAAGCAGAATTCACGGAAACGTAAATACACAAAATCGACAAGAAGTATTCATCTCATACTTCAAAGTAATAATTACTTTGACTGTTTTGTCTCTGTTACTCCCAATTGACCAACCATCCAAAACTTTCCATTGCTCAACTCACGCCAGAACAGATGATCCAGCAGCTAATCTGGTCCCTTGTCTCAGTGCACAGAGAGAACAGACCATATCAGCCACATTACAGAGGCTCTGCTGCTCACACTGACTCATTTGAGGTGCTCAGCCAAACTTCTTTGTACTTTAAGCCCTAGTTATACCTCAAGAGGTATTAAAGGTCATTCTAACACACAGACTCTGACCCTGAAAGAAAAAATACCTCAAATGTGAAATTTAATAATACTCAGAATAACTTTTTTTGGATGATTTGTGAATTTCATTTCTTTAAAATTCTTCTTTTTATTTTTTTTTTATTTTTATTTTTTAGTTCAGTGGGGCTTACGCTGTTACCTGGCTTGTATATTCATCATGATCACTCGCGCTGGACCAGTTTCAGCCCTTCATGTCCCTCCAGTCACAACAGGCCTGCGCTCCGCTTTCTCCGCCACACGAAGCAGCAGTGTGGTGGGGGGCAAACAGAGGGCGGTCACCTTCAACAGGCTCATTGTCAACATTGGCGGGGATTTCAGTCCAGACACTGGCCACTTCCGCTGCCGCATCCCAGGAGCCTACTATTTCTCCTTCTCTGTGGGAAAATTTCCAAAGAAAATGTTGTCTGTCATTCTGGTGAAGAATGGCGAGGAGGTGCAGGCGATAGCGTACGACGACTACCGCAAGAAAGGAAGGAAAGTTCAAAGCCAGAGCGTAATGATTAGTTTGAAGGAAATGGACACAGTGTGGTTGCTTTTACAGCAGAGTCCCCAGTATGCTTTGTACAGCAACGCTGGCCCCTACATCACCTTCTCTGGCTACCTTGTCTATCCAGACACCCCCTCAACCAGCGTCATAAGCAACCACCTGGCTCAAACGGGCCTGTCGTATCCGAACTGCCCCCCTCAGGCTGAGTCCTGGGCCAGAACGCAGATGCTGGAGCAGCCACGATCTGCCTTCTCGGTGGCACGGACCTCCACGCTCATAGGTCAGAGCAGCAAGCAGCCGCAAAAGCCACCTCTGACCTTTGATGTGGAGTATGTCAACATTGGGGGCCATTTTAACAAATCCTCGGGCCTGTTCACCTGCCATTTCCCAGGGGTCTACTACTTTGCCTTCACTGTGGGGAAGCACCCTCGCAAGGCTGTGTCAGTGAAGCTGATGACCGGGAAGGGTGAAGTGCAGGCCATGGTGTTTGATGAGGACACATCCAAGAGACGGGAGATGCAGAGCCAGAGCTTGCTGGTGTCTCTCCGCCAGGGTGAAACTGTGTGGCTGTACAGTCAGCAGGACGAACGCTATGCCGTTTACAGCAACCAGGGCAGGTACACCACCTTTTCTGGCTTCCTGCTGTACCCAGAAGCAGATGCATCCACATCTCCAGCAAACCGGGACAGACCTCATCTGTAGATGTTGTCAGGCCTCATGGTGTCGTGTATAAATGGTGAAGAAAGATCCCACCACTTGTTTTGTAGAAACCCTTTGTAATTTTATGGATTGTGCAGAAATAAAAATGATTTTATACTTTTCTTTTCATAATAGTATATGTATGTTTACAGCTTTATTTCTTTCTTTGTACCTTGTTGAAAATATGAAAAGGTGATTTTGGGAATTGCGGTCATTGCCAAATCTCTCCACTAGATGGTGCTGTGATGCAATTATGCACAAACACCATCCACCATGCTTTTAGTGCAATTACGCGTTAGACATCACAGAAAGAAAATGTATTATTTCTGTTTATATGATTATCATTAATATGTAATAAAATTGGATTTTGGTTCACAGATTTACTTTTAATATTCTTTGTATGTAGATGGCTTCAAAGCATTTTTTTTTCATTACATGGCATGAGGACAGTTATGTAAATGTACTGTATAGTTTTTGTTTTTGCTGTATAATGTTGTTTCCAGTTTACCCAGTATAAAATGAGATTTCTAGATACATATGGAAGCTTGGTATGGATATCTATATATTGATTTTTTTGTATGCATTATTGGCAAAACTAAATAAATTCAGACACTTGAATGGATCAAATTCGAGATCATAATATTTGATAATAAAGTTCATTGATCTGAGTCCAGTGTGAAACCCATGCCCTGTAAATTTAAGTTTCTTGCTCTAAACTATGTAGCATAGCTGTTGTGGCTGCCGCCATCATTATTATTTTAGTAATGTTCAAGGCAACACACACTGTGCTGATATTTCTGCTCTCTTATGTTGACGAAACATCTACAGTTGGCATTTCTTTAGCTACCAACTATAATAGCAGT
The DNA here is from genome assembly GCA_901007715.1 of Dactylopterus volitans. NCBI lineage: Eukaryota > Metazoa > Chordata > Actinopteri > Syngnathiformes > Dactylopteridae > Dactylopterus > Dactylopterus volitans. The sequence goes on along the minus strand of CAAKHG010027670.1, from coordinate 16,739 downwards.
TAAACAAAGATAATATAGTAATGCACTAGGCATTACAATACCTTAAACAAACAAAAACAATGTAATATCATTAAAATTGGCCAACAGTGATGTTTATACTCTTTAATTATAGAAAACTGGTTTGAAGAATTCCCATTTGTTTATTCTTATGTAGTGTTTATTCTCATACCCCACCAAAATAAAATATTTGTAAAGAGGGTGAATATGAGATACAGAACAGAATAAAGTAGAAAATAGATGTTTTGCCCAGTTGTTGATGCAGTTTATAAATCTTTTTTTTTTTTTTTTTTATCAAGGGAAGCCGTCAAAATGACTTCACATTACGTACACAGTATGAAGAAATTCTAAACTTTACAACAGTTGCCACTTCATGTTGAAAAAAATTCTGCTATTTGTTAAATGTTTCCTCAGCAACAAGGGATGATGATGGCATGAGCTAGAAAAAAAAATATGCGCAAAAACATTTTCTCCAAATTTGTGGACCATCCCAGCGGTCGATGAATACCTGATGTCATCCGGCTGTCATTAAAGTCAAGCAATACAGAGGCAAACAGATTGTGCAGGCCTTTAATTCCACACCGTCATATCATCCAATATACAGCATTTATGCACTGCGGCTGGACGATGACTTTGTTTGCGTGTTGAAATGTCCATGTTAGCCCTCCCGACGCCCTCCACCCCCATTCCGACCACACCCCCTGCCATGTCACTTCACGTCCCAGATCTCACAGAGCAGCGGTGTGAATTTGTGATCGTTCACTCTCCAGGATGTGAGCATCTCGGCGTGGTAGTGGTTCAGCGTTCTCAGCTCCGTCAGCCGGCCCAGCAGACGAGCAAAGTACTGCGGCTCCTGTGGGTGCTGCAAGACACACAGCTTTCTCAGCACGTCCAGCATGGGCTCCTGGAGCCGCTCAACGGCCTGCTGATCCTTCACATAAGGCCGATCTACAGAGGTGAAACCGCAGAGTCAAACGCTGAGAAAGCTCAAAACAAGACCCACGTGCCTGTTTATGTAGACACCAAACCTAAGCAGTTTGTTTTGTTTTTTTTTAAGGTTTGCACTAATTCGAGAGAAAGACTTGATATAGTGACAATGAGCTGACACAACAAAATATGTGCTCACCAGGTGTCAGGATGGTGATGGCCGTGAGGAGGGCCTGCTCCTCCTGCGCCATGTGGAGTTTGCCGATACTTTTGTAAAAGTTGAACATTGGCGTGATAAATTCCTCTGATATACCTGCATAAGAAAATTGCCATTATTAACAATTGTACAACTGAGTGAGTTGTCTTTTCAACGTGTGAATTAGTTTGAGCATGCAGAGTAGATTTAGGGACAAATGTATTGATTTGCACGAAATATCATGTGCAAAACCAATTAAAAAGATCAATGAAATATGACTGCAGCTGTTACATATAACAGTAACAAATCAACTGTGTCCTCTCAGATGAATAACTACCACTATCTGTACGTCAAGTCTTAAGGAGTTTTATTTAATGGAGATTTTTTCGAATACCGAAAATGAAACTTAGTAAGTTTGTCAAGTTTACTTCTTTTAACGATGAGGTGATCTATCTACTGTATATGAAGATGATACTGATCTAATACTAATGTGATAAATGATTAAGCGTACAATGTGTCAAGGTGGGTGTGACACAAAAAACACACAGTATGTGTTTCACACGACAGACTGCACTTTAACCCAGAACATCCAATCAATGACCCTTTCAATCTACATTACCTCTCACCTATATGATCATGAACGGCATGCTTCCACAGCCAATATTCTGGTGCGATTTTGTTTGAAAATAAATGAACCTTTCAGACCAAATAATTCACACTAATTCACATGACTGGTCATAGCGGATTCTTTGCCGATAAAAATTCTAGGAGAAACTGCTTGCTTACACGGTCGCATGAGTGAGGGAGACACACGACCACCACCTCAAAGCCTAACAACCAATACCATACCGATATACTTTATGGATATAAAAAATAAAAGCACCAACCTTTCATTCAGCCTTCAATCAAAATAAAGACATAATGCTTAGCCACCGCTGGCTCAAAGACTGAAACACCGGCTAACTGTTGCAAATCTTATTACACATCAGAGCAGAGCGCGTCAGCTTATCTGTTCTGCACTTATTAAGCTGAATGCAATGTCATGGATGAGCAGGGGAGGAGGAGCAGCTTTGAAAACAAAGAAAAAAATGGATGTGCCGTCGAATGTTCTTAACGATGTTCAGCAACATGCTGTGAGGCACACATACACCGGTCAAGCATAACATCATGACCACTGCATGAATACCATTACCATTGAATATAATGCAATAGCCCTGAAACAAATTCTCCTTTAAGGGGGAGTTTAATGTTGAAATTTTAATGAATGTGTTTGAGAGAGGTGTAGACATGTTTTAATGATTGTTATTGGGACTGTAATTTGTGATGCTGTTGAACTGCACTGGGTTATGCTGAGAGGTGTCCCTAGTATTTTGTCGACCTAATGCATATGAATGCACAATTTTGCATTATATTCTATGGTAAACATGCAGTGGTCTTAATGTTATGCTTGATCTGTGTTCGCAGACCCACATCTGTATGACAAGGGGGCCATAACTACAAATGTAGTTTTTCCACTTATGTCTGGTTTCAGCTCTGATACTTTTTTGTGGTTACACATTTCTGCAAATTCAAATAATCCTGTAGCAAGCACAAGAAACAGATGCATTTAACTGGACGGAAATTTGTGCTGAGCAAAAAACTTTAAGAATGAACATTGACCATTTCCATTTTAAATGATTGAGCCAGTGATAAATACGAGCGAACATTAGAGTCCAAAGTCTCCTGCCTGTAATTTCAAATGTTTGCATTCAGTTTGCTCTTGCACATTGGCAACAATTCCTACTTTATGGCCTCTTCAAACTATCAGAGGATGTCTGTCTGCCTGGACACACATCATCAAGCATTCAGAAATGCCAGAGGGGCTCAGACGGAGAGAAATGGACAATAGCACTCTTGATGTTTTGATAAGGAACAATGGTCTCTTCAGACAGCTTTGCTCCCTGATTCTCCCCGACTGGCCTTTAGTGTGAATATCTCTTATCCCCACCATTCACATCAGAGCAGCGCTGAGGGACCCAGTGACGCATGCACGCACACCACACACACACACACACACACACGCATGCACGCACGCACGCACGCACGCACGCACGCGCGCATGCACACACACCTGCCATCACTGCCAAAACTGTCTAACTGTCCAACCTGCCTGCGACGATGACGCCTCACATACATAAATATAGCTTTGAACCGCCAGGCAGTAAACTCTGAGCACGCTGGGATACGGAGAGGTGGAAAAGAAAATATATACTGTGGAAAACTTGCGTGTGTTTGTTTTAGTAAATCCAAATTAAAACCCATGCCACCAAACACTCTCTTTAACCTGCCAGCGTGGCCAAACCGAGTGAAACTGTACACAGCAGGACTACTGGTGTGCATGTGTAACCTACACCCGGCCATAGATCAACAGGTCAGCACACATCTCCCTGCTGCATCACACAGATCAGGCAGATGAATGATTAATGGAGGATCCAACAAGAACTGGCCGCATGCCTGCAACTGAGGCTACAGATATCACGATGCTGCATGTAAAGCTCGCTGCATCTGGCAGAAGAAACGACCAATACTTTTGAAAGTCAGAAAGAGTGTATTTCCATCCAAAAAAAAAATCTACAAGAGACTATATTTACTATAACCACTGTGACACCATCTGAACTGGATTTTCAAACGTCAGCAGCTTCAGGATAATATGTTGTGTCAGACACCAAATCATATGAACTACTTCTGCTGTCTCACCACTCTTGCGTATCCTGTCCTCCAAAACTTCTGTGTGTCCATTAGGCATCTTCCTGCTGAAAACTTGAGCGGAGCGCAAAAACATGGCCTCCACAGCCGAGCCCTTCAACAGAGCGATCTGATCTTCGTGATCCAGAGACAAAAAGCCTAGAAGAGGGATTAAATCATGCAATATTTCATTGTCTACGGGTTTAGAATTGGACTGGATAAGTCAAAATCCCAAATGATTTGCAAAACAGGAAACAATACCTGGAATATTTTTTGTGAACTCCACCAGAACCTGAACTTGACTTGTTGCCATTTCAGTCAACAGGAGAAAGTTTTCCTCTGCGCTGTACTGGTCTTGTAGCTTTTTTGGGGTAGGAGTTTCGGACGGGAAAAAAGTACAAAAACCAAGCTCAAATCAGTGGTGGGGGCTTTTCTGACTATTCAGCGTATTTCACCAAGACATGCAGCAAACAAAACAAAAATAAAACACTTTTGAATTTAAAGCGTTTAATCATGTGAACTTCAGGACATTACTTGAGTCTAAAAGATTTCTAAGCTGGCATGTTAGACATGTTGCAGATTCTTCAGGTGCTGAATTTGTTCAATGTCCATGACTCTTAATTTTTTGTTAGTTTTTTTTAAGTCAAAGCTGAGAGTAATATAAGAGTAATATACCAGTTTTTTGGCCACATCTTGAGGAATCTGATGTTTGTTGTAAGCATCTACAATGACTCTCATGAGTGAATGTTGATCTTTGGTAATTTCAATTTTTTCCTGTAGAAATAGAGACAGAGAGAAAAGGACCAATGACATTCGTGGTGCAATAATTTTTGTTTCACAGTTTCACAAAACAGTGGTGGTGTCAATTACAAACCGACACCTTTAATCAGACTTTCAAGTCTGAACCCTTTAAATACTTTTTTTTTTCACATTTCCCGACCATATTTGTAAACCCGCGTGCAATTTTCTTAGCACTGAGTTGGGCCCTATCAAATGTTCAATTTCACAAAGGCACATAAATTGGCATGTGGCATCCTTTGGCCTGTTTTCTGAGGCTAATTATGATCAGTGATGTTTGGCTGTTACGTCTAGGATATCCCATTATCCCACCTAAGTTGCTTATTGCCATAACTGAAATGGTGAAAACATTTGCCTGCAGTAACCCGAGTATGGGAGACATGTGGAATCAAGGGGCAAACAAACGGCATATTATCTTAGCCAGAGCACAAGCTGTGCAGTGAGTGTGTACGTAATCACCTTTGACAGTTTGGTGGTTGAGGTGACCTGTTTGCTGTCTGTGTTGTCTCCCCCCTCTGTCTCGTCTGCAGTCGACTGTCCTGGGGAGGCCTTGGTGTTCTTCCGCAGCCGTTTCGATTTACACTGGATCTCTGTCAGTAGGCCTGTCGGCGGGGAGGACGACTTCATATTGTGTGTTCGACGCCAGCAGTTGTAAATGTAAATTTTCCATTCATGAGGCATTTTACCAAACCTTAAAAAGCATCTACAGTACATAGAACATCTGCACTTTTATATTTTACCACTGATATTGAAACATCAAATCCCTGTGATACAATCTCTTCATTATTTTCACTGTCTTTCTGCTATATTCAATGCACCGCCCAGGGAAGCATGAACACAAGTCCTTGTCACAAAGGCCTTTATATTCATATCTGACTTTAAATTTCAATCAAGCGATAAGTGAGAGAATTTTTTTGCTCTTTAATGAGAGAGACGAGGACCTGAGAGGAGAGAAACCGTCTTTTACCAGCAGTCAGAGTCATCAATGCACACCAGCCTGCAATATTCATCACAACTTCTGTGCACAATTTATGAGCAACAGGAGGCCAGTCTGTAGTCTTATTGGTTTCGACTGACACCTCGTAATAGAGCCCCTAAGTAATAACCCTCCCTTCTGTTCATAAGCCTTGACACTAATTTACACTGTGTTTTATAGTCAAAATGACAACATTTCCCCAAAGCCAAAACTTTCACGACAAATAACGTACCAGAGCAATTTTATGTAATGATGGTGCGAGTTTTTCCGGAATGGTGCTCATTGTGCTGGCTCCTTTGGCTAGAACAATAACAAATAATGGACTTTTCTGTTGGGTGAATTATTTAGTCCCTCAGTAAAAAAAAATCAACCGGCCATGTCACAGTAGAAAATGAGGACTCACCACAGAAGCCACTGACCATCTTTCTTGCCTTTACTGAAGGGAAGATACAGTGTGTGCATGATAAGAAATATTTCTATTCCCCCCTTATTTATTTCCCAATTGCCTCAGCATGACACCAACGTATATCAGCGATCAAGTGATACTTACATTCTGCCAGCATGCCCATCTCCTTGCACTTCCTTAGTCGGCACTCCTGGCATTTCCTGCGCATGTACATGTCCATCTCACAGTTTCCTCCACTCTTGCATTTGTACACGGCGTTCTTTGTTATGCTGCGTCTGAAGAAACCTGAACAAAGTGGGCAAAACACAGCCGCATCATGAATCTGGACATTTTGCAGATAGCTGAAGGATCAGACTACATGTAGCGTCTTCTAAGAAGCCACAATTCAGTACAGCAATGTAGAGTACTTATTCAAGCAGGTACTGCACTTCTTTGTACTTCTTAAGTTAAAAGTGCTTTAAACTCCTCTACATTTACTTGAAAGCTATAATTTCTAGTTATTCGCCAAAAAGATTCTACATCAAACACGTATACCTTAGAAGTAAACTGCATAGAATTTACCCAACAGCATAGCAGTGTGAATTATGTCCATGTTGGCTAAAAGCAATAGCATAGTGATGCATACACAGGGAACAAGCTAAAACCAGTTAATTAATGATACCTAAACATGCATTATCTTATCTTATCTTATCTTATCTTATCTTATCTTATCTTATCTTATCTTATCTTATCTTGTCTCATTCAGTAGCGGCAGCATAGACAAGCAAACAGTGGAGGAGGA
>CAAKHG010027669.1:12728-33977 GCA_901007715.1 Dactylopterus volitans | reverse complement strand
AAAATTATATAAAATTAAATTATTATATATATATATTAAAAAATGACTTTCAGCCATGTTCATCCCTTTTGATAATAACTGATGATGAATGTGTGTGTTGTGCCTCTCCCGGTGCAGCTAGCGATGATTTCAGTGGGACGTTATGGAGTCGACTGTATCAGCGACTCGGGCGAACAAGTGCATCCCTGCCGGATGCCGACTCGTGTAGCGACTTGACGCGGGGCAGAGCTGCCCGTTTAGCTTGATTACAAAATAAAGAAAAGACATTGCAGGTTTTTTTTGTGTTCTTGTGTGTGTGTGTGAGAGAGAGAAGAGCCTCAGGCATTTCCTGTGTGACCTCCCGGCCGGACACAGTTTGCGACGTTTTCAGGCCGGGTTGAATGAAAAAGGCACACCGGGGCTCGAGCATCAGGGGCGTCGTTATCTGCGTCGTTAAGGGGGGCGCGGATAATGAAAAATGTGGCGGACACATGGAAGAACACGGTTAGCTGGGGTACAAATAAGAGACTCCCGCAGCAGCCTGACCCGCCGGAGCCAGTCGCCACGGCACAGGCGCGCAGCACCACCAAGTGGCGGGGCCGGGCTGGCGAGCGGAGCGTCACCGCCGGTGCAGATGTCACGTTCGCGCCCAAATCCCGTTAACTCCCGGGATCAGATTAGGTGGCAGCTGCTGCTTCAGGTGCCCCATTTAGGTCCTGCCCGTGCGCGCTCCTCACCCCCCGGCCGGGCGCGCCGCTCTCTCATTCCAGACGGCGTCTCCGGCCTCCCGAGTCTGCGCCCGAGAGCGAGAATGAAGCCCCTGCTCGGTTTGGCTGTCGTGGTGGCGACGCTGGGCGCCATCAGCTCTGCGGCCGACGACCTGCCGGTGTCAGAGGACACCTTAACGCGTGAGTGGGGAGCGTTTTTGGCACGAGTTTATCATTTATTGCATCACCACCCAGAGTGAGGTTTAAGCCACAAATTGGGACATTACCAGTATCATTTTTTGGATGTTTCTGTAGTGGTTAATCCACCAACACTTTAATTACTAATGCTAAAATATAATTATTATTGTTATCCATGGATTTTTGAATTACAGTTTTGTTAAAAAACAGAAACAAATAGAAAAGCACATTATTATTTCTTGACTAAGATGCCAAATTATAGTTATCTATTGGCATTCCTAAACAGAAAAAAATTAGTTTGAGTGTTTGAATGTGATGCTAATTTCTGACTAGTGAGCCAGCTCAAATTGGGGCATTGAAAGGTGAGCTCACGTTAAAACTCCTAGTTCCTGTTCAAAGTGGTGAAACACAGAGCTCAGTGGTAACGAAATGAATGTCTGCATCTTCTCACTTGTCTCACGCGTGTCTTCCCTCCTCTCGCCCCCCCCAGGGCTGTCCCAGAGCGGCGAGAAACTGGTGGACGAGGAGGTGAAGAGAGCCCTTTACGGGGTGAAACAGATGAGGGAGGTGATGTGGAGGAACGAGGAGAAGCACGAGCACCTCATGAAGTCCCTCCAGCACAGCGGTGACAAGAAAAGGGTGAGCTTCAAACTCCTTAAAAAGGAGGAAAAAAAAACAAAAAACAAAAACTGAGAGGCAAGTCAGGTTGAAAACGCATTCAGGAGTTCCCCCTTGTCGCCACCAGGGGGCAACCCAGCTGGCCAAAGATGTGACTGAGAAGCTGGAGGAGGCCGAGGAGCAGTGCAAAGACTCCCTGCAGGATGAGTGGGAGGAGTGCAGACCCTGCCTGGAGGACGCGTGCAAGACCTTCTACACATCCACCTGCCGCAGAGGCTTCGCCACTTTCCACGCAAAAGTATGAAACCTATTTTAAAAAAAACAGAAACAAAATTGTGTGTCAAATAACAGCTGAAGAGACCCCTCGTTTGTCTCGAATGCCGCAGGTGGAGAACTTTTTCCGCAGAGTGTCCAGACGCTTCGGGCCCCGGGAGCCTCCCATGGACGCGGGGGACATCCTGGTGAACCAGGGCGGCCCCCAAAACGCCGACGCGGAGGTCGTGCGCATGGAGGACTCCTTCAACCGCCTGGTCAGTAAGGTGGGAACGCTGGTGAACCGCAGCGTGGCGCTGGTCTCCAAGATGAGCAACAGGGTGGACAAAGCGCTCCAGAGGGCCTTCCTCGCTGGCAGCGCCGGCGCCGAGGCCGCGGCGGAGGACGCCACCACTGACCCCTACCACCCGGCCCGGGACTCCAGCTTCCTGCAGGGGGTGGGCTTAGAGGAGGTGCTGGACTCCTTCTTTGACTTTGGCAAAAGCGTGATGGAGGAGTTCGGCGCGGTGGTGACCCGGGTGTTCGACGACCTCCAGGAGACGATTGAGGAGGAGAAACAGAAAGGTCAGGCGCGGGCGCAGGGACGGTCGGCGGGTTTGAGATTTAACGGCCGATCCGAGCACGAATTAACCAAAAGCGGCGGTTTGCTCCCAGGCGCGGAGAGAAGCGTCCCGCGCTTCCTGCAGAACAGGCGGCTGTGCCGGGACCTCCGCAAGCAGTCGTCGGAGTGCTGGCAGCTGCAGAGCCAGTGCGAGGCCTGCCAGGGCGCCCTGCTCACAGGTGAGGACCCCCGGCCCCCCACCCTCCACAGCTCAAGCTCACTCTGAAACCGATTCAAATAGCCGATTTGACCCCCCCCGCCTCTCCCTGCCCACCCCCAGAGTGCCCCAGCGTGCGCGAGCTGCACGTGGAGCTGGACGAGGTTTCCCAGCTGCTGGACGTGTCCAAGGAGCAGTACGACGAGATCTTGTCCATCGTGCAGCGCCACACCGACGAGACGGTCAACTGGCTCAGCAACATGGCCGCCGAATTCGGCTGGGTGGCTCAGGCCGCCGGCAACGGCGGCATCCCTGAGAACATCTTCCGCATCACCAAGGTGAGAAGCAGCCGCAGCAGCACGAAGAGGAGGGGTGAGGAGGAGGAGTGAGGGGGATGAAAGGGCATCGGTGTGTTCCATCAAGCCTCAGGGAGTTTTTTTTTTTCCATGTCAATGCTGATCATATCCAAAGCGCAAAGCAAAAGAAATAAATACAGTTGAGGAGCTTAGTACATCTACTGATGAAAAACAGAAATCAACAGTTAAAAATTAGCCCCATGTGTGTTTTTTCTGTGGAAAAAATAGAAACATTCCAGGTGACAAAAAAAGAAAGAAAAACAAACTGTTTCTCTGAAATTGAAGGTTTTTAGAAAGCATCTTCAGTGGTTATAAAAAACATCTTTCCCTCTCTAGGTGGCGCCAAAGAGCCACGAAGAAAACGTATCCGCACCTGAGACGGAGGTGGAGGTGAGCATCCTGAACTCTCCCTCCCTCCTCCTCGCGGTTCCCGGAGAACTGGACCTGCAGGAGCCCGCCTTCATCCAGTACGTGGCCCAGGAGGCCCTGGACAAGTACAAGGAGATGGTCAGGTGAGGACTAGCAGCCGGACGCCGAGAGCGGCGGCGGCGACGGATGAAAATATTATGCCAAAAGTGCTTTGCTGTGATATTTACTATCAAAAAAAAAAAAATCAATGAAATCGAAACACGTTCTCTGTGGTTGCAGGTTCGAGGACGAGTAGAGCCGCGGCGTCTCCCCCCTCTGAGCTTCCACCGTCTTGTGCTCCCGTGTAGCCGCCAGGGTCCACGTAAACATGGCCGAAACCTACAAACACCACGATCAGACAATGTCTGTCACTGAATGTCAAAAAAAAACAAAAAAAAAAAACACTTCTCATCTGTTGTCAAATGGTGTAAATAAATAAAAAAATAAAATAAAAAAACAAAAGAAAAGTGTGACTCATTCATAAACGAAGAAATGCCTTTTTCGGTGGCAGCTGTCCGGGTGCGCGTGTCATCTGCCAATAAGTAGACATCTCAATGACACTTTTTAAGTAAAACTTTTAATTTTTTTTTCTGTACAAAAATCATATTAGTTACCATTCTCAGCAATTTCATTACCCCCCCTCCCCCGACCCCTTGCCACCCCCCGCCCAATAGCTCGAGTCCTACTTTTAGGAACAATCACATATTAGGTTTGTGTGAGTGAAGCACAAAAAGTAAAACAACATGTAAAAAGTTCACATCTTTTGTCCGACCCATAAGCGTACTTACTTACTTAATAACAATAAGAGGATCTCCTCGAATCTCCCATCATCTCTCTCTCTCTCACACACACACGCACACACAAACACACGCGCGCACACACACACATCCCGCTGGACAGACAGTGGAAGTACCTCAGAAAACTTGCTATCGGACATTAGTGTTCTGTGTTTTGAGTACAAAAGCCTCGATCTGAATCACGTGTCAGTGTTTCCTCTGGCTCTGGCGAGTGATCCAACACATGATTCCCACTGGGAATTCAAAAAAAACAAATAATAATAAGACCAGTTCGACATGGGACGATGACATTTCAGACGTTCCGCGCCACAAGATGAACGGTTTTTGCACGGTTAAATATGCCAAAGGTGTTTTTGCAATGTTGGATTTGGGTAAACGATTCTCGCCGGCAGAGACGGTGCGAAGAAGAGGGGTTTTTGATCCAATGTTCAGCCGCTGCACGCATGATCTTTACTTGATGATTCGGATGAATTAACATGATCCATTACAGCATCTAAGACAAATATACGACTGTGCAACATTTCGATGACAGCTTCTTCTTTTTTTTTTCTTTTCTTTTCAACAGTGTTTGCATCACACGAAAGATGCCAATATCAGAAACAGAAATGAATCGGTCCTAAGTGTTACAGCTGAAATGATGATTTAAAAAAACAAAAACAAAAAAAAACATTTAGAAAATGTTAGAACAGGAAACACGGTTTTTGCACTTGTAAATGATCAAAAATACCTTTATGATTTGAAGTCGGGAGTTTTGAGGGGGGAAAAAAAAACATTAGAAAACGACGCACTTTCCGTGATGTGAGTTAAAAAAAAGTGTACAAATCACTTCTCATTTGTCCACCTGATCACACCTGCTAAAAATACATTTTTTTTTCACATATTTGATCTTTCAGTACATTCATGCATCCATTCAGCACACCCTCGCCTCCAATCGGAGCCTCGCAGCCGCGGCACATGCTCGACAACCCCGCCGGTGAAAGTTTACTTTAGCGCACTCGCCAACCTACAAATTTCAAACCAAACTCATGTACATATAAAAAAAGATCTCGACTCCGATACCAAACAAATTGTGAAATAAAATAAAAAGGGAGGAAACCTGGAGGCAGGTGGGGGAAGTTTACCCTTAAAAATAATAATAAAAAAAAAAAGTAAAAAAAAAAATGTGCATCTGCAAGTAGCCATCAGTGTGAAATTATTAGATATTCCCTCTCGTATTGTTCACACAGTGTTGTGGCCGGTCCGTGTGGATTATTCTGATTAGCGGAGCTTAATGTACCAGCACCGGTCCTGCACACTCGGGAGACTCTCCCCAAATCATTGGTCCCTGAGTGCGCAAGGAATTTATAAAAACCTCGACTTCGGCAAAACGTTTTCCTCTTGCTCTTTGCAGGTGTGCCAGTGTGGTTGTGGACTCATTTGTAGCAGTGAAACCTCATTCCCACCAGTCGCAGCGAGGCACCCCCACCCGCCCCCCCCTCCTGAATTCCCGGCAGCCTTGTTGGGAGTTCCGTTTGCCCGAGCCGCCGTCTCCACTGACGCGGTTCCCCCCCAACACCCCCACTTCGACTAGAGGTTGTCTCCCGGCTGGTACTGTGGCTCTGTGGCTGTGAAGTAGTCTTCCAAAAAGGACTGGATGTACTCGAAGGTCGGCCTCTCGTCGGGCTCCTTCTTCCAGCACTGCTTCATCATCTCGTGGAGCGACTCGGGGCAGCCCTGGGGGCAGGGCATGCGGTAGCCTCGCTCCACCTGCTCCAGCACCTCCCGGTTCACCATACCTGGGGAAAAGGCACGCAGGGAATGTCGATAAAAAGGATTGAGAGTACAAAAAAAAGTCACAGGGAAAGGAAACTGTAAACCGACTCACGAATCGATGTCAGTAACAAATGATGCTGCGTGGGGATTTACACGCGTTAAATAGTAGGGAAACACAACTGGTACTAATCATGCTAATAAAGGCTCTACCTTAATAGAAGCTTTATTAATGCCATTAAAAACACCCGCTTCTCCTCTATCTATCGTCAGCCACATACAGCACATGATGGCAAATCTATTTTACTGGCATTTTCTTGCCGTTTTTCCGTCTAATTTTTCTTTTTGGCTCTTGTTGGTTTAAGTGAGGGCCATGCAAAGCGGGTCATCACTCAGGAGTCCCCTCTATTTGACTGCGATGCCTCAAGTTACAGTATGTAAATACTTATCAAGAGCTAAGAAAGAGATTTGAAAGGGGGGAAAAAAAATCCTCTTGAAATTGCACAATATGTCAGTGCTAAAAAAGGCGCCAACAGCATATCTGGGGAATTTCAGACGTGTCGGTGTGACTGCTCTCCTCTCAGAGTTGGCAGGTTCACAAGTCCAAATCGCATTCGATCATCCCTCTTTGAGGAGAAAAATAATGTCAGACAAACTGATATGGCTTTAGGTCGCAGGCAGACTGCAAATGGTGTTCAGCCATGTCAAGTCGGATTTCATCGTCGTAGGAGCCAAAAATGTGCAGTTCAAAAAGGAAATCAGAGTCTTGGAGGGAGGAGCTGAACAAAGTTCATCGCGAGGCCATCACACTTGCTAGCTAGCTAGCTGGAGCACTGAAACCAATATTGCAAAGGCTAAATATGCAAGTTCACTGTAATAAATCTAGGCTTAATTTACCTCAAAAACACTAAATAAATATCCTAATATCTCTCAAGAAACAAAAGATTTCTATAATGAACCAAAAAAAAAAGCTATTTAATTCCACTCAGACCTTAAGGGAATCTGAGATGTGGATTTAACCAAAGTTTCCTGCTCAAGAAAAATTGAGCAGGATTTTAATGAAGGATCAACTCGGTCTGCAACCTGGAGCAAGACATGGAAAATATTGGCGTCCTGTAGCTGACAGTGGAGAAAATGAGCTCCGAAAGACAGTTTTACTCTCACGAAACAAACATCGGTGCAAGTTGGCTGACGATTTCCTCGAAGCGTAAATCAGTTACAGGCTTAAAAAATGTGGGGCAAAAACTGAAACGTGAAATCTCCAACTGATGTAACATGGAAATATTGCATCAGAAATATTTTTTTTTTTATTTTGAATGGAGGACAATTAGTCTCTTATTTATAATTATATGGTTGTGTGTGTTTCCAATTAAACTAAACAATCTCATTTCAACTTCTGGCCTCTTCCTTTCCCACTGGAGTTCCACGGTTGAGGATTTCTTCCCAGGACAGGAAGTGAGAGTAATCCTGAACCCAGTGACACACTGTGGAAACGGCTCCATGGGGAGCTCGGATGCAGCTAAAAGAGGTTATGACACACAGTTAGCGGCACGACCACAGCCGCATCCCCCGCCCCCACTCCTCCAGCCCCCCTGCTCCATCTCTCTGTGGGAGAGTGGGGATCAGATTATCTCACACTCGGAAGAGGGAGAGGGAAAGTCCTGGGGCCGCGGCTGAGACCACAATATGGCTGTGTTTGGATGCTGAGGTGTCCGCGTGATTTCTGTCCTGCATCTGAAAACCTCACCTATGATAACACGCCTGCCATATATCTGTGAGTATGGCTATACACACACACACAAACACAGAGACAAAAATAGATCCCATGCATCTCCCTGAAGTCTTGGTACACTTACACGTCATGCTGCTCACAAACAACTAAGAAAAGAAAAAGAACTGCAGCTCCTTTAACAGACGGTGTGGCAGAGCGAGAGCCGCGAAAGCCAGCTGAGCGATTTCACAATTTAAAGAAGAGGGGAATGGTGGGAGGGGATTTAGGCTTCAGCGCTCCAAACTTTGCAGCTCTGGGGGTGAATTAATCAAACTGGAGGGTTTGCACTGAAGCCGGGGAGGCCGCAGGAGCCAGATGGCCCTAAACAAGAGCTGGTGCTTTGGGTCTGCCGTGTGGCAACATTCTGTAATCTGTGCCAGTCGTGTGCGGTCAAAATTAGACGAGCCGCAGTACTGGTCCTGGGCAGCAGGGGTCAGCATGTGGCGAGGGATGGCGAGGGGACCGTGTAAGGAAGGGGAAGTGATGCTTTTATATGGACTGTTGAGTCACTGGACATTTATACTGACTTCTGATGATTGAGATGATGACCTCACGCGTGCAATGACGAGGGAGAATGAAAGGAAGCAGATATACAGCATATATAAATATACACGGCGTGTTTGCATGGCTCTCACCTGGATAAGGCACTCTGCCCTTGGTCACCAGTTCCGTCAGTAGTATTCCAAACGACCAGACATCTGATTTGATAGTAAAGCGGCCATAAAGAGCAGCTTCAGGGGCCGTCCACTTGATGGGGAATTTGGCACCTAGAGAGAAAAAAAAAATTTAAAAGAGTGAGTGGGAAGAAAGATGTTTTAAAAAAAGAGTGTGGCCTGAGGAGATCGGATGTACCTAGAGGCTATAATGAGGAGCTAAGGATCAAATCATAATTCCAAAAAGGTTGTTCATGGTTGATAAGAGATGAATGAAGTTCGGAATAAATTGCCAGTCTATTAATAGCAGCGTCTGTGCACCGGCTGCCACCGGTTCTTAACACACACACCTTGTCTGGCAGTGTACTCGTTGTCCTCGATGAGCCGAGCCAGGCCAAAGTCAGCGATTTTACACACCAGGTTATCAGCCACCAGGATGTTGGCAGCTCTCAGGTCCCTGTGGATGTAGTTCATCCGCTCGATGAAGGCCATGCCGTCTGCGATCTAGGACGGAATTGGAGAGGAAAGACGAGGATGGGAGGAGGAGTCACCGAGAACAGAATGGCAGCAGGATGCAAAACCAAAACAGTTGTAAAAAGCAAGCGTGAGAATTTGGAGCTTTTTGAAATTGAATAGATGTCCTGAAGCAGCGGCGGTTATAGTGAGTTTTTAAAATGCAGGTGGAGATTAACAAACGGAGGTGATCCGATTCTGTGACAGAGGGACCATTCGCGAAAGAATTAAAGCCACCCAAAACTACTGTGCAACGCGCCGCCACACCAGCTGCCACCTCCCTGAGAGGCGTCGCGAGGTGTCAGCCTGCCTCGGTTCTAATTTCCAAACGCTTTTCCACTCTGCCGAGTGAACAGGGGAGGCATCCCGGGAGTGTGTGGAGGCAAATTAAGAGCACATCGCAGTAGGCAACTGAACCATCCAGCTTAAGTGGCCTCTGATGAGCGGCGCTTAAGTGCTACAGGCAGCTAAGCGGTGGAGAGCGATGGGAGGCACATACAGCAGGCGGATGGGAGCGGGAGGCAGGGGAAGGTAGACATGTCAGGTTGGGTATTAAATAAATATGACACCCAGATGGAGGGCGGACTGAGCCCCTCATGCGCGGCGACGGTGAATATTTTGACTCATACACACCTACACGTCTGGAAACTTGCCCACCTGGAGCTGTCCTTGCTTCCTTTTTCTGATGCAAGATAATCCTGCTTTCGCTCAAGAGGTAAAACAGCAGCCGGGCGAGCGAGAAGGCACAGAGAGTTGCTGGGTTTGCGTTGGCGTTGGGGTGTGGTGTTTTGATCCTACCTGTGCAGCCATGTCCACCAGCTGGGGCAGCTTCAGATACTTCCCATCTCCTTCCTTCAGGAAGTCAAGCAAACTCCCTGTCAAGGAAATAAGTAAAGGAATCACCTTGGAGGCCACGTGACTGTGTTGCTGAGATGTTCCTCATGTTCAATGAGGTCTCGTGCGGTGGTTTTGGTAAGGAATAAAAGAGTCTGAATCCAAATTTTGGTGCAATCATGGATTCTTTTCTGTGTGAAAAATTAAATTAAAAACAAACAGCATAGTTAGGTGCTGGACCACCACGGGTGCCAGCCAGAAGTTCTTCAGTGTGATACATTCTTCAACTGGAGGTATGAGCACTAATCTTCCAAAAGATATTCACCTATTAGCACCGCAGTCCTGTGGTGTAGCCAGTCGTGGCTCTGCGGCCAGTTTCTGCCGGGCGTCCACCTTTGACGTGATTGGTCAATTACAAATAACAAGCGGTGCAGATTATTTTTTTTTATTTTAGTTTTCTCCAAAGATCCATCAAGCAACTTTTTCAAAGTTAAACTTTCAGCCTAAAACTCCATAATGGTTTTGTGTGGCAAACATGGCCATAGGTTTCTTCTTCTACTATTTTTTTTTTTTTTTTTGGCCGTTGTTCATCCATAGGTGAACACCGCAGGAAGTAAATTAAGCGCAGCTGCGTCTTCTAATGATTGTTTTTTGGCAGCTGTGTTAATTGCGTGAATTTTTTTCTTTAACGTTTTAAAAAGCCACTAACTAGTTCCTGCACACATCTGTTTTCACACATTTTCAGGCGTGAGACTGTGTGTGTCTCGTCATGTCGGCCTGCTAATGACCGTCAGTAACTCGATGAACTCTGCTTACCTTTGCCCATGAACTCGGTTACGATATAGATGGGCTCCTCAGACACGACAGCATAGAGGGGCACCAGCTTGTCATGGCGGAGCTTCTTCATGATCTGAGCCTCCTGCAGGAAAGCCTCCGGGGACATGGTGCCCGTTTTCAGGGTCTTGATCGCCACTTTTGTGGTGCCGTTCCATGTGCCTGAATAGAAAAAGGGATACGATCAGTCACTCATGTGTGTAGTGAATCCTAAATGATGGATTTTTGTAGCTTATAACACATAACTGATAAAATACATGTATCCAACATATTCTTCTGCAACCTAATTTGGAAATAACAATAAAATTGAAGAGCAGGTTAGACCGATTGACCTCTTTGATGCGACTGGCGCGTCAATCCTAAAAAAAAATCAACCCTCGAGCCAGTGATCACTGGCAGCGCTCCCATGTGTAAAGAGCAGCTCGGCTCAAAAGAAAGAACACGACTGCTTAAGTAATCAGCCACTTCCTGGTTGAGAGCCACTTACTCACGCCCTGCTTACATACAATGAACTTTGGCAGGAGATCTAGTGCTTCCGTCATGAGGCTGACCCTCATGAATGAATCATACTGAACCATCTCGACACACAGACGGGCACCGAAGGACAAAGTAGGGCAAATGATCGTGATTAATGGGAGGCGGTGAGAACGCAGAGGTCAAAAGCAAACATCACCGTCAAAAAAAAAAAAATAATAAAAAATTTTACTGGACATGCGCAAAAGAGGGAATTTTCAGCAAGAAGTTGTAGCTAAAGAGGAAAACCCCGGGAAGAGCAAACAGTGCGGCGCGGACACAAGGGAGGAATTCCTGGGATAGCACGGCAGCGGCTCGCATGTCGGGGCTCGCTGCAGGCTAGGCTTAATGAAAGAGCCGCTGATGAAAGAAGAGAGCCGTGCTCGCTGAAAGGGCCCCCCCCCCGTCTCACATGCAGGCTGGAGAGCTGAGGCGTAGGAGGATGGCCTGTGATTACTGAGCTGCAGTGTGTGTGCGTATATGTGTGTGTGTGCGCGCGCATGTGCATCAACCAACAGAAATCAGCGATCAGCCTCTAGATCAGTATGTGGGCCAGTGTGGCATTAAGACGAGCTTTACCGTGGTCGCCTCCTCTTGCATGTGCGGCGCGATACGAGTCGCTCTGTAAAGTGAGTTTTTGCGGGTTGACCGCTCGTGGATCGTTTGACATTAAATTTACATGAGTTATGAATAATGTACGGTAGATTTGTTTCTTTATGTAAGACTGAGTGGCTGCAGAAGTATGTCCATGTTTACATTCTTTACTAATTTATGATGGCCGTTTGACGCCGGCGGCGATTCTACCTCGGTATATGAGACATGGAAGCGTATGTACTGTGTGGCGGCAGTCAATGCTTGTGTGTCGCTGCAGCGGGTCAACATTTAACACCCGGGTGCCACAGAGCAAGGCGCTTTTTGAAGCCACGTCAGCACGAATCGTTTCTTTGAAAAATGCGTTGTCTCAATGCCAGTTCTGTCTCCTTCTTTAACAAAGATGATTCAAACTGCATCTGGAGGAACATCACTGACTTGAATGTTGAGAGATCAAACATGTGCCATCTATGGCTTTAATGATCTAACCTGGTGTCAGAGAAACATCGCCGTCTGCTACCAGTTCATTTCAATGGAATTGCCTTGATCAGTGGACCTGGATGATGCTTTTGTGAAGAGTTCAAAAACCGACATGCAAATTCACACCAATTTCAAAACTATCTTTGAGGAAACAGAGAAACAAAGTACAAAATGTTGGAAACAATTTGCAGAACCACCAAATTTCATCTAAAACCTTATAATCAGTCCGCAGAAACAAACAAAATCAAACTATGAGCAAATAAAAAGGGCAATCTACAAAGGCCTGTATATAAAAAAATGCAATTGTTCCCAATGTTAGAATAAAATGCCTCAAAATATACCGGGCCTGGGCCAGAGCGACATTCCTCTACCAAATTCAAAGTGAAATTCAAATATTAAAATACCTCACTACCCTTGTATTAACTGCTCCAGGAAGACTAGTTGGTTACTACAGTACCAGGTAATGCGGATCGTTAATCAGCTATAAACTTTAGATATCTTCCAATGAGTGGCTGAGTGCGCAAATATTCACTACAGACATTATGCAACAAACACATCACTGATCAACACATTTCTAAAGATTTGATTTAGAAAAAACACAAATGTTGAACAATGTATTCCTTATTGACTGTTAAGGATGTTTCTTGCGTCATCATTTACGCGCATACTTGTGTGGGGGGTGGGGGGGTGGGGGTTCTTACCCATCCAGACTTCTCCGAAGCAGCCCTGGCCCAGTTTGACCTCCAGTCTGAGAGACTCTCTTGGAATTTCCCAGGCATCCTTAGCAAGTCCCTGAGTCTGCGGCTTCACCGTGGGACACACGGTCGTCAGCCTGTAGCACAAACCATCGGCGTGTTCTGGACAAGAATGGACACGATAAGACAATCACGATGGAGATATAAGGAGGAACATTGGCCGGTTAGGAATCACAGTCATATGGAGCTGCAACGATCGATCAGTTACAACTTAATCATCAAACTAATTGCCTATTGTGTTAGGAGATAAACCAGCCCACTTGGTGGACATTTTCTGATGTCGTTTTGGTGTTTTATCAACACATTCTCGCCATTTTTGTGGACATTTGCAGATCCAATCAGGACAATAACAGGGAGACAAATCATTAACGAAAGTAACCGTCATTTGCCGTCCTAAAATCATATTGCATCATCAAACATACAATTGACAACATACCACAATCAAATCACAAAGAAGTAAATCTAAAGAATTGGCGAATCTTGAATATTTCCCCAGAGAAATAAAATAATTTCAAAATAGGTTCACCGCAATCATGTGAACCGTACTGACCATTACTGCAAAATACGGCATTTTTGTTTTCTTTAAGAGACACCAGCAGGAGTCTGGCTGACGTTGTCACTGACCATCTTGTGAAAAACCCCATTTAAATTCTGCACACAGAGGAGTAGTTCACCAGCTCATATATATTCAGCCACTGAACAGGTAGGATGCTGCACACATTCCCTGCATGGCCTTTCAGTTATCGTTGACTTGCATGGAAAGTTCGGAGAACAGAGATTTGGGTCTACCGGTCAATAAGGATGTAAAACATTTATGTGAAGCATTGAGGTAATCATACAGTATAAATGATGTAGAACCAACATATTATCTAAATAAATGTTATAGAGTCAAATAATAAACATCTTCTTGCCCTGCATCTGTTCATATCATCCTGTCTTCTGAGTGATTTCAGCAACAACTGCCTTGCTAATCAATATTTTGGAGATTACAGCAGGCTTAAGTCTCTTTTTTTATCATTTAACATTTTTATATTCACACTTCTTTTGGCTCAAGTCTCGCATGGTTTAGCTTTTCTGGGCCTTTTTTGTGATTGCCGAGCCACGACCACGTCGGTAAAAGCACAGCTCGCAGTTGGTTTACATATCTCCACAGGATAAAATAAAAAATAAAAAACATATTCAATACATGTCCCAGCAACAGATCTGGAGCTGAATAATTCATTTTTCCTCTACAAGCATTTCATTGGCTGAAAAACTGACTGCAAGAACAGCGGGGGGGCTCCTTCTGAATTGAAAACAGCAGCCCAAATGTAAACAATCCCTCTAGATGCAACAAACACGAGTATGAGTGTGGGTGAAAGACGACATACCTGTGTAGTGTTTCACCAGTTTCTGTAGCGTCTCAAACTGGGCTCGGGTGGTAATGTAATAACCACCGTTATCCAGCTTTCGGATCTTGTAGTGTTTGACGTTGTCTCCCTTCACCTCATCCCAATCCCGGATAGACAGAGAGTAGGCACCTTTAAAACCCACAGAGCTTAAGATTAGATGATGCTTGACAGAAGAAGAAAATATCAAATATATGCATGCCAGGCTTTTATTTCATTTCAGGAGACGTGTGGCTAAGACAGTGCATGCTCATCTTTTGGTTTAACATATCGACATTAGAGTATTTCTTTCAGAAGAATGGGTCATCGCTACCTTTGGTTGTCTCACTCTCTCGTGCTAAGAAAGTACCACGCTGGTTCCCTGGAAGCAATAAGAGGCGCTCGGCGTCTTTGCGGCCCATTTTACCAAAATACCATCTGCAAAAAAGATGAAAAAGTCAAATATCAAGTCAGAGGAGAGGCTGTCAATGTGAGCCGCCGCACAAAAGGCAGGTTTTTGTTAAGTTAATTTCTGATTCATAAAATATAGTGATGTGACGTTAAAAGATTTGGAAACTCTGGATTTTAAGCTTTTAAGACGATTAATGGTCGACTTCAAAGTTAGACAGAAGCAACCATAATCTCTCATTTAAGTCTAAATAACTTAAACCACACTCCTTTCATTATAGCTCATTATTAACTTAACTCTTGGCAGTGGGTTTTCAGCTTTTTTCCATTACATACAGTTAAAAGGGTCTATTCAAGAAAATGTTCCTTCCCTTTCCTCTGAATGAGCAAGTAAAAGATGAGGTCAGAGTTAAATACGATCATAGACATGCTTTTTTCATCTTATTTTTTTCTCAAGACTATAATATCTATTTTACGACAACAACCTAAGTTCACCTATGTGAGAAAAGAAGAGTTGTCTGATCTCAGACATGTTTTTTTTTCTTCTTTTCACCCAAACAGATTCAAATGAATAATATGTGGTGATGCCAACAAGCCACTGCCTCATAGTCCCCGTTCCGAACCAACAGGGGGCGACATTACCAAACACGACTCATCTTTACAGGGGGAAATCACCGTGGGGTCTTGGAGGAGATGTAGCATTTATTTTTAGAGACATAAATTTTGCACACACGGTACATCACACCGCTATGTTCACAGCCTTCACGGCTAACTTAATCCGCTCTGCTGCAACCAACCCCACCCTCTCTCGAAAAAACAGCTCGTTCACTCGCTCACTGCACTGAGCTCTCCCTTAAAGGAGCCACGCTACTTGCAAGACTTCCACCCCTTCTCTTTTAAGCTTGTGAAGCAAAAGTGAACACCTAGCGAAAGAAAGAAAGAAAGAAAGAGAGAACGAGAGAAAGAAAGAGAACGAGAGAATGAAAGAAAGAGAGAAAGAAAGAGAGAAAGAAAGAGAGAAAGAAAGAGAGAAAGAAAGAGAGAAAGAAAGAAAGAAAGAAAGAAAGAAAGAAAGAAAGAAAGAAAGAAAGAAAGAAAACACCAATGCAGCTCATTCGGGGAACAAAGTGGTTGATAGTTTGTTAGCGTCATTACAAATCACCACCTAAATAGAGCACCAGTCTGCCAGTGATCCTGTTGATCATTTGTACTAGCTTTTTTTTTTTTTTAAATTTATAGTGGTTTAGCAGGTATACAACAAGCAAAGATGCCTGGCAGTTTTGGGTTCTGTTTTGTTAGGGGTTTTTTTCTTTCTTTTTTTTTAATCAGTTCTTTGTGTGGGTAAAACATGTTTTCAACCAATTAAGAACCAAGCCAAAGCTGTATAAAAAGCAGCGCAGTCGCTTCTTATATATAACTTTCGACGTGTTGGTGACAGGCTTGCACGTCATGTTTTCCTAATCAGAGAAGAACTAAGTAGGTTGAGAAAAAGGAACCAGGAGGAAAGTGAGGAGAAAGAAAAGACGGAGCGAGCGAGACAGAAACATTAGTGGTTCTCACTCTTCAGCTTGTATGGAGTCGGCGGGCGCCACGTAGTTGCTGGGGATGTAACCTTTCTGTCCGGTGTTAATCGAGCGAGCCTCCCACCAGTCACCTTCCCTGAAGACAGGAGCAGGCAAGCAGAAGTTAGAATGCAGTATATTAATAAAAACATTTTTTGCAAAAAAATATCCCCTGAATAAAAGACACAAAAGTCGTTTTATTGTGGATTTGTCGAACAGGCCGTTGAGAGTCGAAGGTGTAATGACCCATCGATCTATGACGATGCAATGATGAGCAATAAAACGGTGTCAAATCTATTCCCATATCCCCACGGCCCATCTCTTGTCACCACTTTCACGCAGCAAACATCCTGCTGCTCCGTCCAAAACATGCTAGCAGCGGTGCAATGCCAGAGGGCGGGACATGGGACGCTGGCAAGTAAAAGAAACTCTCGACGTTACCTCTCTGGGGAATTAATCACTGGTGTGGAAATGTGTTGTATTCGGGAGAAAAGGCGGTTCAATGGATAGAATGCACGCAATATGGAAACAATGCAAGTACGGGATAACACACGAGAGTAACACCACAAACTAGACCGGGCATATGGAGCGGAGACATGGAATCCAACCATGACGGCACCTCTGCAAATCTCGCATACCGGGACTGCACAACGAGGAAGTTAAACGTGACCTGCTGAACGCGCAGCGAGTCGCTGTGACTACAGATGGACGCACGTCATGAACAACAGAAAAACGTACTTGACTGTGACCGGAGATAATGTTGACACCATCTGGCAAACAAACAATTATGTTCCTCAGACACGTATTTTGAACACGGCGCACGGTGACGCATCTTAAGCGGTTTTGCGAGGAGCATGTGGGAGTTAATTGTGAACAGAAGGCACGTTTATACAGTATATTTTTAAACAGACTACCTTGAGAAATAAAACTGTCTAATCATATTCCAGTTCCTGCTTGATATAAATGTAACTGATGGGTTATTTGGTATGACACTGATACATGGATCGCCACAGACTGAACTGTATCAGCAAATATTATATCGTTGCTCATAAAATCAATACTGAATCACATGATGATGATAAAAGAACGTGCGATTTGCGTCCCTGGTTGTAAGTACATGCTGATCAAGACCTGGTACCTGGTTTTATGCACGTAAAAATGAATGGCAGATGTGCATTTTTAGATTAAAAAGACAAAGGGTTGACACGTTGGGAGAATCTCGGCTCTGACATTTTGAGCAAAGCAGTCCTCCTGCCGCCTCCCCTCCGAAAGCAGATGGCATTCTTGTCGCCGCAAACACAATGTGAGCCCAGTTGCTGGCGACATATGCAAGAAATGTCTGCCTCTTTTTGGTCACCTGGTCAACAGACGATGCTGGGACGGTAAGGAATGAGCAGGGAAAAAAAAAAAAAAAAAGAGACTATGGCAGTGGCAGCTCAAAATCAGATGTCATCTTCTTTTCTCACTCACAACATGACACAACAACAACAATTTCAATAATGTCCTCTGGCAGTTTGGGGGTGAACGTAAATGACAGCCCTTGGACGACTCTGACATTAACTGTCGGCTGATGCCGCTCTCGTGCTTCCACGCCGGCGAACCACATGCTCAGACCTATGTCATTACCGCGGCAACACACGGATAAGCTGTGGATGACTAGGCACAAAAATCCGATCGCTTAAAAATAACAGGTCGGCCATTATGTCTGAAACATATCTGATTTGCCTGCAATGTCAGTGAACCCTTAGATATATGACACTTGTGAACATATCAACATCAAGTGCCACAATTACAAAAGCGTGATTTTGGATCCGACTCCCCCAACAACGGAAATTTACTAGTAAATGCAAAAGGAGTGTATAGTTTAGCATTATTGGCTTAAATTAAATTAAATAAAATGCACAAATGTGCAAAAAAAAAAAAGAAGCAGTTTGATCTTCAGGTTGCATTGCTTGTATTTCACTCGAGGATGGAGAAGCTGTATGTTTTTAACACACGTGATGCTGGAAAAATCATGACTGCAGGGGAAAAAGTAATGAGAGCAGATGGCCCATTAGTGGAACCCATTAACCCAGACAGATTTTAGCCTTAATATCAGTCCTGAATACAATGATGGATTAAACACACACACACACACCCACACACACACACCACACGTCATTTGCATGTACTGAATACAGCCATCTACTCACATATCCACATAAAAAGCAAATGCACTCACGTGTTGTTGATAATCTGGAAGCGGTCCCCTTTTTTGAATGACAGATCATCTGATGTCCTCGCTTCGTAGTCGTACAGCGCTACAAAAAATGTTACACCGCCTGCAAGGGGGAACAGTGACAGAGATTTGTATAACTACAACGGCTACTTAGTCCCAAACTGCTTACTTTAATATAAAATACCCGAAAGAGAAAAGCCTGCTTGAGAACACAGTTTGACTCATCATCGCCCTGTTTATAATGGATCAAGCTGGCTGTTAAAAAGTGTAGGATTTTTAAGTCAAATTCTTCTTAAATGGTTATTATATAATATTTCATTGAGGCTTAAAGTTTAGTTGGCCCTGTGCTCATTCGAAAGAAACCACGCGGGATTTCCTGATCGTCACTGAGACGAGGAAAAGGACCGGCGCATGATGCAAAACACAGACGACAACAAAACACTCTGTTGTTGCCGATGTCATATTTTACGATGGAGTCAATATCTTTTCTTATCTCTTCAGCAACATAAAAATAAACAACACTGGCATGTTGAAGCCTGGACGAAAAAATACACAACAGCTCCGGCACTTTGATTCATTTTTAAAACACACTCTCACACACACACACACACACACACACGAGGGACGTAGACGATACATTCCACAATTCTGCAGTATCACTTCAAATCACTGCATCGCTTGATATCTGGCTATAATGAAAAGAGTTGGCATTGTATGAAGTAACAGAGTGCTGGAGGAGTGCGGGACTCTGATATGTTTATCTTGAGGAGGAAATTGAAGAGGCAGGATTAGATCTGCCGAAGCCCCCGAGGTCACGTTATCCTCCTCGACGGAGGGCACATTATTCTGTGTGCCTTTGTTGTGCACATTCATGCCTTTATTTACACGGGTAGCAAATCCGACATTCGAAAACAGCAAAAAAAAAAAAAAAAAAAAAATTGTTGCTGAAAGTGACTTGAACAAACTTGCATAACTGACACAGCTGAATGCAGCGCTTGTAATTATGCTCTTTGGCTCAGGAGAGTCCATGCCTGCTGCATTGCTTCCCACATTATAGACTTATTTTGGGTTACCGTCGGGCCTTGATGTTTTGGCTGAGTCGTTTCAAATGTCTAATTTGCATAACATCTGCTGCTCATAACGTCCTGCAAATAACAACTGAGTTCAACTGAGTTTATTCTTGGGTTTTATAGCGACTCGCGCGGAATGACAACAGAATGAGATTTTAGAAAAACGGCAGAGGCAAACGTGCACCGTATGCAAGTGTTAGGTGGGATCTGTATTTGCAAATTAATACGGGAAATTTGCATTCTTCACTCTGGATTGCCTTAAAAAGAAGCAAGATGTTCAGATTCCTGCTTCCTCTCTGAAGGGGCTTCGGGAGAGTTACATGAATATATTTGAATGTAATGAAGGACGTCCCATTCATGAGAAAAATGGAGAAAACGTTCATACAGATATGCAGATTGTCCGGTCCCATAATGCTCCGTGAAAACTGACCTGTGATGACACTGGGGAAGGGACTGCTCACGGCCACCGAGGTGAAGGAGGTGGAGGCACCGCCAAAGGGCGTCATGGCTGAAGACGCTCCACCAAAGGGTGTGAGGGCGGCCGCGTGGCTGTTGTAGCTGTTGTTGTGCGCCTTCAGTGCGGGCGAATGACCTATCAGGGTGGGTTCGGGCCCATAGTGGCCCTGGTGGGTGTTGAGCGGCGTCGAGTTTGGGTTATCCGGTCGGTATTTCAGCGCCGGGCCCTTGTCCTCTTTACTCCGGACGCAACCCATCGTCAAGCCTGCAGACGGTGCAAAAATTGCGTAAAATTAAATCTCACAGACGCAAGTGACATATGATTTCAATACTTCTTTCAAAAAAAAAATTTCCCAAGCGTTAAACACGTGAAAAACAAAACAAAAAACCAAATAATCTGACACGTGGCACAAATTTTGATATGGGAGCAATTTAGAATCAGAAATAACTGTAGCCTAGTCTGCAGTAAGTGCATGCAAATCAAACAGGACGACTGCGGTTCGGTCTGAGAAACTGTGCCAGAGATATTTGTGAATTGGACAAACGCCAGAAGATGTCCTCATTAGGAGCACTGTAGCAGCAGCTGAGGGGGAGAGGCAATCTGTTTTGTCAATCAACAGTGAAACTGGATTGTACTTTTTTCCTGGAGATGAATTTTAAGACCAGATGAAATGTTACACTCAGGTACAATCCGCACGGCTTCAGATCCTGGACGCATTTGGCGAAACGATCATGATGCTTGAGGGAGGACATCGTGCCGAACAGCGAGTAGACCATGATTAGAGTTGTGTCAGTAAGCAACCAGGACAGATATGTGCGAAAAATCGTTTTGTTAATTAACACGACAGTCAGGACGGTTTACAGGGGTTTAGGGAAAACACTGAGTTTAGATGAGTTGGTGTCTGGGCGGTATGTGAATGGACTGTGACGCTGCATAGAGCCAGAGGTGAATGCAACTCTCATAAAAGTGAGCGTGGGATCTCAGTTTGCTGGCCACAACATGGATGCCATTAAAAATGTGTATCTATTAATTAAGATACCAATAAAAAAAACAGTACAAACGCGAACGGCACGCTCCGTTAGCTGCTGTCAAAATCCTTCACAAGCATCTCGCAACCAAGGATTTCAATTCCGAGGAGCCACCCGAATCCTCCGAAAAATCCCTCGCTTAAAAAGAGGTCATCAGCAACTCCTCAGTTGCCAGAGTTAATAGAAATCAGACGCAGCTTACACGTTTACAGAAACAGTCTGACCAGGCCGGCGCTCTCGTTATGTCATGGTGCTGACTTAACGTTTGTCACAAATGGAGAGACACAACCGTCCAGGAAAAAAAAAAAAAAAAAAAAAAACCCAAAAAAACCAAACAAAAAACAAAACACAA